>WURT03067292.1:0-13600 GCA_009936505.3 Holothuria glaberrima
TTTGTGGGGTGGGGTGGGGGTGAGGGTGGGGTGGGGTGAGGGTGAGGTTGGGTGGGGTGAGGGTGGGGTGGGGTGGGGGAAGTTAGAGAATGGGCAGGATGAGAAGTGATAGATCTGATAACTAACACTTAGATAGACCAGCACGTCGAAATTTGCATCTAATATCAGCGTCACATTTCACCAGTGAAGCGACCTCTGCTTTCTCATGGTGTCCACACTGCTATAGGGGTATTCTGCAAGCATCTACACTGAGCCAGAGAAACACGGCCAACCATGCAGTGCAACCAGATATGTAGGTAACGTCGTCACAAGCCATGACAGAAAGTTTGTAAAACTGTCCCTAGCTTTGACAGTTTGAGGTCTTTGTTGCGTATGCATACGTATAATCTTTGACTTTAATTAATATACAATAGGTCCAAAGTGGCCCTTTTGTCAAAGTATTGTCTGTCGGCAAAACTGGGGTAATTTGAAGGTAGTCTCTCCTTAAAATGTACATGTACCCTTCTCCAGCCCACATTTTAGCTATTCCTTTAAGACCTGTCAATTATCGTGAATTCACGAGTACAAAAAATGAGAGCACGAAAATCCGATGAAGATAATCACCGAATGGCTTCGGTTAAGCCCTCGTTGGGTTTGGAATAAATTTGGTTCAAATAAACTTAACAAAATTCCCAAAGGTTTAGGATAATATATAGAAATTGCAGGAAAGAAGATACGATTATCGTAACAATGTGGCGGTATGATCAACCTCAAGGGGAAATTCTTGTTATCTAATCAAAGATGCACACATTTGGCATGCATGAAAATTATGGACACATGACACGCGAGAAGATGGAAGGCTTTGGGAAAAGGTGTTTTTGAAAAGCCTAACCTACTTTTTTGGTGTTACATTCACATTTGGGGCCAATGTCTGAAGACATAAAATGGGAAAATAAATGTCGTAAAGACTGATTAAGTTCATCCAAATGTTGAAGCAGGCATTGTTCGGCGGATTTTAATCTTTGTCATGTTTTAGTTTGTGCTAAGTTTACTCATAAATGGCCGATAAGGTGGTGGGAAAGTGCCGAGGGCGTTTTTGGTTTTCTTGTGAGTGTTGAGAATCTAATAAGCGTTACTTTAAAGTAAAGCCGGCCATTTTAAAAGGCTTTGTTTTGACTTTTGAGGACTAAATCATAGAATGAATTTAGGTTTACAAGAAGAAGAAATGCAGCCATGTTGAATGTTAAGTGTTTCACAATGTGAAAACTTTGTTTTTCATCCTGGAAGACTATACAATGATTTTGATTTATCCTTGAAAAAATCATACGACAAGCTTTTATTTTATTAGTTCGTTGCAACAGTTTCCATGGAGTTTGCAAACCTTAAAGGTGAATGGTCGTTACATTTTTACGTGGGGAACGTACGGTAACGAAAATTCAACAACTTTATACGAGGAAATATATAGTAAAACGTACTAGGTAACCTTCTACCACCTTAAACATAGTTTGATGTTCTATTTTTGGTCAATATTTTTTTATGAACAGAGAATCGTAATCATAATCAATAAAACTTCTGAATGTAAAAATGACGATCAACCTCCTTTTAAACAATAGAAGATACATGAAAATATGTAGGCCTTTTGCTAACTTAATTGAGGAGGTATTTTTGAGGAGTTGGAATTCATGCTAAAAAACGACTCAAATCAAGGATTTTTCTGGAATATATGAAATTAACTCAGCTTCATTATTTTATTCTTCAAGTAGTAAGGAACACGTCAAATTTACAACGAAAGCACATACAAGTAAGCATAACATCAACACACACAGTATAGAGGGAAAAGGTGCCATATCTTTGTTCATACTGTTTAAAGAATATACCATGAAGTTGTTCGAGACCGTCCCTATAATACATCCGAATGTGTCTATGGTCAACATAAAATGTACAAAAGAAACGACACCCCCATCGAGCCCCCTTGGTAGTACCCTTGGGCAAGGAGAAGAACGCAGCCCCCGAAGTCAGTTTTAGGTCCCTAGAAAACTTTAAATTGAGAGCAAAGTTTACTATTACCGCAACATTCTTAAGTATATCGCCTACTCAGGCCTCTAGAAATCCACTCGCTATTTTTTAAACTTAGCGACCTTAACTTATATACTAGAGTTTAGCAAATGTTCCTTGAGCCTCTTCAAAGTCACGAAAACATTGGTCCTTAAGGCTATAATTATGCGCAAAGCTTCGTTCTTTCTCTGAGACATTGAACTGTTGAAGACTAGTGGGTTCATTTGAGGTACTCTACAAAAACTTAGGGTTTCATTGCTCTAAAATGTAGGCTGTACTAATCTGCATACTTATAGCCTGATGCACATTCCAAAATCTTAGGTATCAAATTTATGTGGTATGCTCAATTATATTGGTAGCAACGCAATAGCTGAATGAGCGTAATTTTTATTTTTGAGCGGTAGTTCTACCATCTGACCATAGGCTAGGCTATTCGGTCAACAAGACCAAAACTTGCGTTAATTGTGACTTTTTATAGTTGTATAATGATATATCACCAATTTAGGTGGCGAGTAGATATTTCGCACTGGCGAGAGGATTTTTACGTCGCTCTCCAAATAGCCAGTTAGTTTTGAAACTCTTGCCGAGACCTGTCGAGACCTGTGCCAGCTGAAAATTGTATCTCACCCATTCAGCATCTTGTCTAGCTATGGTTCTGCATCCCCTTAAGAAACAAAAGAAAGCGAGAGAGTATCAAAGAAAGAATTAAAAATGTCAAACGACTTTTATATTATATTATCAAAGGAGCAGTTAAACTATAGTTGACATAAGAAAAAATATTCACGGAACCATCAAAATAAATGTGAGTGAATAAAATCACATGAAACTGGACGGCATTAGATGCAAAAGAAGAACACGAAATAAACAAGAAAAACATTAAAAAACCTACCATAACCATACGACTATTTAAATCATATTGATCTAGGGAAATATTCAAACAATAAACAACTTACAAGAAATACGAAAGAACATATCAAGTGAGTGAAGAAGTCATCAAACCAGAAAAGTAATCATTAAATGAAAAAAGATGTCATGGAATAAACAAGAGAAATATAATGAAAAACAACTTATGACAACAAAAGAAAGAATACATTAAAGGAGAGCGGCGTAGCTATGGGTGGGGAGCTTGGGGGCTCCAGCCCTATCACGAAATCTCAGAGCCTCCAGCAGCCCCACTGGTGATCGGAAATATGTTGAAAAAATGTCAGTGGAACAAACACCACCCCTCCCATTTGGAGATCCAGCACCCCTCAAGCCCCCACATAGAAAAGTCTGGCTACGCCACTGGGAATCCTATAGTTGTGTAAACCTTGAGACTTATGGAAACCGTCAAATACCAATAAGTAGCAATAACATCAAATCAATAAATAAAGCATTTCAACAAAAATTAACTGACAATAAATAAAGAAATAAAGCAAAAAAATGAGTAAAGAAATCATTAAACCTATAAAGAAAGAAACTATCCAATAAACAAAACTTACATCAAATGGACAAAGAAAACAATAAATCAACAGACAAAGCATCAATTAAAAAATCAGACAGGATATTATAACTCAACTCGAGACTATACTCAAAAACTTTCCTTACTATCTGACTTGATTAATTTTCGAGTTCCCCCCCCCCACTCGAGTCACTAATAGCCCATAGCTGTAGCTGACTTGTTTTGCAGCAAAAGAATCACTTGATTACAATTCTGTCAAAAAATTATTGTGTAAACGCATTAAACCGATAAAAGAGCACCAAGTATTAAACAAAGGGTAGCATCAAATGAACAAAGAAAACATTGAACAAAGAATACATCAACTGAACAAAGGACGCGGACAAGTGTGTTTAAGTCTTTTTCGTTTTGCATCAACCACGTAAGATACCAGATTCTCCATTTATGAATTTCGAAACTGTAATCTTATTCAGGGCATTCATCATTGATTAGCACGGCATTTCTGAAACAAAACAAACCTGGGATAAATCTTGCCCGGTAGAAAAATCCCAAGAGCAGTTTACCTTGATTAGTTGGCCTTTACTGCTAATATATTTCTCACCATTTAATCCGTTTATCGTGAAAATTGCATCCCCTTTTCCAAGCTTGGGCGATGGTGCCATTTTACCGATAGTAATTTCAGGCTAAGCCAATTTGGATCACACCCTCTGTCCATTGCTGATTCCATCGCAAACATCCTTCCGTACCTTCCGCATAATTTAAGTCAATTAACCATCTCTCCCTGTCGAGTATCTCTCTTCTTCCCTGCATCTCACGAGACATTTCTGTTTCTTTTGAATTTTTTGGTGTGACTAATTTGCCTCCATCGAAAACGTTTCTCCATAATTTCTCAACCCCGCGGTGAAACACACCTGCCTTCTCAGTACTTCTTTGAAATTCGATCCGAAAATTATGCATACACCTGGTGAAATTTACATTCGTGAGTAACAGTATCGAATACTTGAACAGCTTTCGTAGCGTCGATTTGCCCAACACCTTCCACTGTTTAATGGGTCATACGTGAGTGTCATTTTCCCTTGTTTGAAACCAATGATGCGCGGGTGTCACAGCAAACGTGCGTAATTTTTTGGTGTTTTATACCGCGTTTGATGTCTTCTGAGGGGCCCATGCGAGTAACCAGGCAAATATGAACGATTGCTCACATGTCAAGAATTCTAGACAGACGCAATGACTTTTCTTTAGCAGCTACTCAGCAAAATGGAAGGTAACCTCACGTTATATTTTGTGCCATTCGGTTTAGAAACTAGAGTGTTCTCCTTGAAAAATCGATACAAATTAAGAAAAAGTATTAGTCGGCATTTCTGCGCAACTCATACGCATTTGAATAAACTCAATGATTCTGGGGAACATCGGCATAATTGTTCCCAGACTGTCTGTCTATCCGTCCGTCCGCACGTGTGCCTGTCTGTCTATCTATACATCTGTCTGTCTAGTACTGTCAGTCCGTCCGTCCGTCTATCAGTTAGATCTTTCAGCTAATGCGCACTGTCTCGTAAGGTATTTTCTGATTGGCTGATGGTATCGCATTGTATCGATTGTATCCTTTGTTAAGATTAGGGGTTAGTTAGTGATGAGGGTTAGGGTTAGCTAGTCATAAAAATTGTCCCGAGACAATGCGCATTGGCCCAGATCTTTTTGCAATAATTTTGCACTAACAAGACACAAATTGTGACAAATATCTATTACTGATGGAAAGGACAAGTAGGCTTAATTCCAGAATGAAGTCATCTGTGGCTCCTAGCTCCTCCCAAAAAGAGACATCTGGTATAGTGAATTATTTTAATAATTAAAAGTTCACAACTCAGATATGAACTTTATTACAATTTATGAATATCCAGATTTCTAAAGGGAAAGGAATGCGCAAATACACAATTTTGTTCGCTTTGCATTCCAGATTGTGAACTAGGTTCCATTATCCTATATTAATCAATGATATTATGTTCTTCTTACCGAAGTTACAATAAGATCATCATTCATTGAATGTTGAAGTTTAACTCATCGTAAATATTTAGTCTCTTGGGCAACACAATATATAGCTTGCCTGCATATAGAATGTAATTCTATTCTGTTTCTGTCAAATTTGGTCAATTCTCTGGAATAAAGTTAAATCACGGAGCTACTAAGAAGGTTAAATCGTCTTCAGAGGACCTCTTGAATAAAAGATTTAAAAATACAATCAGCGGTTCCATTGACCCTTCAAATGTGACAAAGAAAATAGTATCCCCTGGCAACGTGACAAATAAAAACAGATTTTACAAGGTGGCCATGAACGAGTCGTGACTTTGTCGAAAATATTAGATTTCCGTTCATTTTACAGCCGTGTTTTCAATGTGTTTGGAGTTGGAAGTGATCTTTTGCTTGTCTGATCGCAGATTAAAGATAAAAATGCAAACATAAACACATAAAACATTTCATGGGTAGCTTTATTGAGCCCGTTTTACTCCCTCCCGCACCTGTGAAAGTGATGTGTGTTTTGAAATGACACTGCAGAGTGATTTACTCGAAATATCGTAAATGATAATTCTTGTATTCATACCATTCTATGTCAGTGACCCTAGATTCTGTCATACAACGAAACAAAAAGACAAAAAGCCACCATTTCCAGGAAATAAAATCTAAAAAAAAACGTAAAACGTAACATAAACCTTTAACTGTAGGTAAAAATTTTGAAAATCAAAAATGACTATAGTACATGCAGGGAGGTGATATCACCTCCTTGGTACATGTGAGAATTTCAATACTGTTGTGAAACTTTTTGTATTTAGTCTTCAAAAGAAAATTTTGACGAAAACACTTCTATACATGGATGGTTGAAAGATGACACAGACGAGGATAAATTCTTTAATAGTGACAAAGTTGCTTGGCAACCACACCACCCATTTCGTCGTACTGGAGATAAATAGTAACGACAATCAATAGTAGTGAACCAAGATCCACAGACGTATAAAATATTTCTCTCAATGAAGAATTGTAGAGGTGACACCAACGTTAGTGGACGTAACTAACTTGCCGACATATTGGTGACACTCATGGTTATGCCAAAGAGTCCAGCTTCTAGGGGCTTATATTTTTGTTGACCAATCATCTTGATTAATTTAAGAGGATACACGATATTTTTTCCAGGGACTGAGCAGTTTTGCCCAAGAAAAGTCTTTCTTACCGAGGAAGGAAATTGCCCGATTTTTTCCAAAATCTACTCCACGGCTCATACGTCTTTAAATGATAAATAAGCTGAAAATTTCTCGTTATTAACTTTTTCAATATTGCAGGTTTCATGTAATGACGAATACTTAACAATTATCCCTACCAAATACAAGAAGCGATTTCCTTTGATTTTCGAGACATTTGTGTACTAAACGGTAACAAGCTAAGCAAAGTCGGGTAGTTAACCGGCTGCCCGAAGGAGCCTCCGTTCAGAAGGCAACCAAATTCGTCGCCTGAGCGACAGATTTTTCCGGTAACCATGCGAAATGGGAGAATAGCGGGAGTTCCTGGAGACTCGGAAAACCCAGACGTCCTTGTGAAGCACACAGTTGCATGACAGCACAAACCACTGTGACATCTGACCCCCCCCCCCAATATAAATATGGTAATGTTTGAAGTACTTAAAAGGAATTTTTGCGTTTGTAGCACAGAAATTTTTTCATATTTTTAAAACCTTGATTTACAGATACAGAATGGTAGGGAATTCGAAATAAGCAGTATGGCAGCTTTATTTTCAAGAAATTAAAGAAATTCAGCAATTTGTAGCTCAAGAATAATTTGTTGGCCCAAACATTCAAAATTTCAAATGATGCAACATCGGTAACTCTTGTTATGCATGTGTTATATTTTCGGAATATGAAGCTATTGCTCAAGTTTATTGCAAGAGACTGACTGGCTTAATAATGATTATACCTACCTTCGTTGTATGTTATGTTGGTGCATTTGAAACGCAATATTTCCCTTGAAGTAAATCTGTGATACATACCACAGACTCTTCACAAGTCTCATTTAAAACTGAATCGGGAACTGATCAAATGGGCACTTGAACGAAATTTGACCAAATATTTCACTAGTTTCGGTTCAAAATAACCGTTTCCGGATAAAAACGATCCAATCCTAGTCACACTTATGACTAGAAGTGCACATTTGATCGTCCATTTTCTCACTTTCGTAGCAGGCTGTCCAATACGTAAGTCACTTTTTCACGCATTTCGAGTGCAGCCAATATACTGATATAGGTGCAAGAGTAATACACGTCCTCTTACAGCTACCTGGTGCGGCAAGTATAGTTTTTAGCTCTGTAGCTAGACCAGGGAGCTGTGGCTAGACGAGGTATTAATTTGTGAATGGGTAGGGCCGGCGAAATACGGTATAACTTCCACGGGGGTGGTTGTTGTGCGAGACATGCTTAAATGCATGAAGGTGAAACTGTGACGCCAATTTGCAAATCATGCGGAGTTCACTCGGACAAACAAATGGGTCATGAAACTTGGTGACGTGTACTATGTTAATTCTGATGCCTTAATATGTCGCATTGAGATAGCCACGGGGGATGGGGGGTTTGGGGTTGAATCCCCCATGACCTAAGCTTAAAAAATAATTACAAAAAAAAATACATGATCACTATAAACTTTATTACGTTTGTGGCTCAAACATTGCACCATTTTGCATCTGGAGATCTAAAAAAGCCGTTTTTTTCTCAAAGGGGAGGAGGGACCTCTCCCCTTAGATCCCTCCACCATGTCACACTCCAACCTCCCCCCCACCCCCATGACACAATCCTGGCTACGCTACTGCTATGTCGTATACATTTACTTAAATTTTTTGGTCTGTTTTCCTTGCAAACAAAAAACAACAACAACAACAACTTGGAAATCAACTAGTATGGATGTGTAGACAATGCTCAAATCTTTTGTGCACCTCCAGGCAGTTCAAGCAAAAGTCCGAACAATTTCCCTTTTCTAGGCCTGAATCAATTTGCACGGTAGACTACTTTCCGACTGAAACCTGTCCCTATTGTGTATCTGTGTCCATTTTTAGGCTACACAAAATTTAAGGTAATCGACTTTTCATCACTAAGGGCTATAATGTCTCTTTCCCAAGTTCGTAATCACGAGAGAATCTTAAAGTCTAATACGCTAATGTTGTTCCATCGCTTGGAAAATTGATTCAGCCTTTTTTTTTTAAATGTCAATTGATTGCTACGCATTGCCCGTAGCCTCGTCCACGGCTTCAAAAATCAACAAAACACCGCTTGCAGTAAACTTAATTTTCAAATAGAGAGGATTTAGAGGATAAGATGTAAAATGCCTATAGTCTTTGCTTTAACTTTTCTCTCTCTTTCTAGAGACCATCCCTTCCTAGCTTCAAATTTCGTTCAAGGTGCTGTTCAATGGATACAGGCTGCAATGTTCCTGTAAAGAGTAATTTAAATCAGCTTTTGATGTGAGTTCAATAGCCGTGACTGTATCATTAATATATAAATGTTAAAGAAGCTTAGTTGCAAGTTCATCAAATTTTCCCTAAATGATAAAATCTCAAGAAGTATAACATCTTGTTGTGCACACAGGGGGAAATCAAGGGAATATATCTCCCCACATTTTTTTTTTATTTTTTATTTTTTTTTTGTTGGAGATGCCCTTATTGACTTTCATGTTTGTACACAGAAATTTTTGCCTCAAGGGCTCATTATCCACCCACCACTCCCCCACACATACTTTTTCACACAAATCTCCGCTACTGGTTGTGCGGCCATAAAATTAATCACATCGCATTCAAACCATGGAGCTAATACCCTTCGGAGGTCCATGTTCAAACACTGCTACTTAATTTGACGAACTTAAAGGCATTGCCTGGTGGCATTTTGTAGAGGCCGTCTATGAAAGATAAAACATTTTCATTACATGTCATCCACACCCCATACCAAAACCTCATTCTTAACTCAAAATGTCCTTTCCTAAAGATTGGTTACTTTTAATAAGAAATACCCAACATGAAGCCAAGTGGGCAAATTGCCTCATATTCCTTTTGTTATTCTTGATAATTGGATACCTTGTTTGTCCTTGAAATTTGATACCATTGGAATGTTTAGATGCTTTTCCATGTATAAAACTGTTCCATACTAATGGTACAACAAATAAAGTTATGAAATATTCAATATAGTGATATAAGCAATATAAAGAAATATAAAAGCTATACACATCTAATCGATTTACCCACATGACATCACAGTTTTCCCATCATGAAGCTGAAAATGTAGCATTTCTTCAAAGATTCGTATCTTCCAAATGCAAGATGCCATTGAGATGAGGTTTTCACTGCCTAACACAGAAAATTTTCCTGTTTTTTTTTTGTTGAAAATATCAAATTTCGCCACCAGAACATGCCTTTAAGTTTTCAAAGATGGGAAGTTAGATATCTCACACTGAAAAAGGTTGATGTCAATGAGATATATGTTAAAACCAAAGGTGAATGAAATGAATATAAATACAATGAAGGCTCTTTAAAGAACACACATGAAAGCTGGTATGAAGAAGACAGCTACTGGCAACTCTACATCAGAAATGCAGATCCAAACGAGGTCCATATTTATGCCTCTGCCTCCTCGTCAAATTTGTATGGATTGAAAAAATTCATATGAATCGATAAAAATACATCTTATATGTCATGCCTTGTGGGTGTCGTAAAATCCCTTCTGAATGGTTTCTCGATGAGCTTTGTCCGCACTTTAAGTCAGTGAACGACTAAGACTCACTTTAAATACCCATTGGACTTATACAATACAATTCATGTGGCCCTCACGGTCACTATTCCTATCACCAAAGGCTCGCCTTGTGAATCTCAGTTATTGCTCTTAGAAGAGGTGCTTTCATGTGTTCTTAGTAGAATTTAAAAATTTTTTCCGAATTTTATATGTGACCGAGAGTAACTTGAGTAACTTTTTAAGGCTCTTAAATGATATATGCATAAAAGCCAAGGGTCTGGTGGATGCAGCCCCACCCCTGTGGAGTTCGCGAAAAGCCTTTTCCGCAGGCAGAGTTTTGTAAAAAAAATAATCGGCCAATTTTCACCGGTAATAAAGGAGATCCGGCTGAACCTCTTAGAAAAATATCCCGTATACGCCCATGCCCCTGGATAATGGTTCATCTTATTGTATTAGTCTTGGACCTCTCCGGTCATCACCTCTCTTCATCAAAGACGTCATTCTCCAACAACATACCCAGTTATGAGATTAGCTTATTGATAAAAGAAAACTAGAAAAACTGCTGTTTTATGCATTTAGTATCTCAGCTTTCATGAGTAAGTTTTTCGGCAAAAGCTAAAACTTTTTTCTTATGGTCTCAAGTTCGAAAATACCGGAGAGTTTTTAAGAACCTGAGCTGGGCCTTTTCCTATTTTTCATAGTCCTGGACCTCTCGGTGCGTCTTGCCTCGCCGTTCACAATCAAGTTCCTTCCACAATTCTGCAGTTGTGAGTGTGATAAGGTGATTCCATTTTCCATTTCTGGAAATGACCATACGCGTACGGAATACCTTTTCTTTTTTCTTGGGGGTGTGGGCTAAGCACTGTTTATCCTGGAAAAATGCCCAATTTTCTCTTTTTTTGCAATAATGTGCCCGAGAAATATATATATATATATATATATATGTATATATAAGATTTGTATAAAAATTCAAGATCGAATGTACAACTATTTACCTTTCGACCTATATATATTATATATATATATATATATATATATACAAATACTACAGCGCAGCATAATTCCCTGGGTTATGATTTCTCCATGCTTTTTTCCTTGCCGCAAAGAAGGTCTCATAACAGATAATGTTGCAGGCTCCTTTTCAATTTATAACTTTAATGAACATAATACACTACAGAATGTAGTTTACTTGAATTAATATTGTACCGTACACTAAATCCTTATTAAGCATCAATTTTCACTCACCATGCTACTTTACACGATGTTTTGAGAGAAACGGCTTTGCCATGGAATATGTTCCTGTCTCTCCTCCCAACCTTACCCCCAAAAGGCGCTATTATTGGTAATGACCCCACCCATATTATCCTTTTGGTAAATTTAAGGTCCTGGCACTTCTTCACTGATAGAGGCTCATTACGTCATTCCCTGTCATGTGATTATAAGTCAAAAGAGTACAAAATTCCGGTGAGGAGAGATTTTTTTCGTTTTTTTTTTCTGTAGGCAAAGCAACACCGTGCTTGAACGGCGCAGGGAAGAAATAATAAACATGTGTAGAGTTCCTCCAAATTGGCCCAACCCAACCCTTAAACTGGGCAGTACTGCAAGCTAGCTCTGTTTTCCCGTCTTTTATCCCCTCGTTACCGAGCATTCATAGGGAAATACCCTGTAACACATACAGGCATTAATTAATCTATGCAGGTCATTCATTGCCTGCATATGCATACTGTACTGCCGCTTTTTTAAACCACGGATCCTATAAAATATAGACTTTAATACTAATCAACTGTCAATGTTTGCGCATCAGTTACACACGGTTAAGAATCATATATACTTCCCTCTGAAAAGCTGTAATTACCTTTTAATCTGAAGAAAATTCAACCTCAATTTATTTCATTACCTCCTTCCCCAATGTAATCTAATTTTTATCAAACAGCTATAACCGTTCATATATAAGCCTATATGTACATGTAATGCAATGCTTCAGAGTAGGCTAATTGCGTCGTCAGCATGCAGTACTTCTCAAGCCTAAACGATTTCCTCATACCGAAGTACTTTCCTCCTTTCATTCTAGAGGTTGGTATGATATATACATTTGTTTGATTGCGCCCCTCTGGACAGAAAATTAGGCCTCCAGGGTTTTGAAGTAATATCTATATTTTAGCGTTGCATTGTACATAAACCAATATTTACTCCTTTAGTCGAAAACTCTCTTTGGAAACTTTATTCCAAAAATTAAATTTGCACAGGATCAGTGTAAGGTTATTATGTCTGGAGGTTAATGGTGCAAAACTCATTAATAAGGCGTTGGAATATTTGCTTGGCGAATGAAAAGCTGTCCTCAAAATTTAGCCGATAGTTTCTGAAAGTTAAAACCATGGCATTCAATATTAATCCGGGTTTTTGCTTTTTTTCATCTGGGAAGGGTGTAATCAATTGAGTTCAATCTTTTCTTCTTGTAATTTGAGAGTTAATTAGCCTTCCTCTGACGAAAAAAATCAATCCACGAGAAAGGCAAAAAGAAATCTTAAAATGGTTGAACTTTATAAGGTCATTTCTCTATTCCGAATATCATTGATTGAATTAAAAAAGTTTACCAAGCGACTGTATCACGTTTTACACATTGCAGGGTGTTCTACGGGTACTTACATTTGTCAAACTGAACTGAAAATGTTGCTAGTACGTAAGCCTATTCATAGGTGGTAAGATTTTGGTTTATGCGATGAGGTCACTTGGATTAATAGAAACTTGAGCCAATGCGCACTGTCTCGGAAAAAAACTTTATGACTGGCTAACGCTAACCCTAATTCCTAACTAATCCCTAAGCTCATTAACAAAGGAAACAATCAATACAATACAATACAAAACAATACAATCAGCCAATCCGAAAATATCTTACGAGACAGTGCACATCAGCTGAAAACTTAGTTTCCTTTACTTAGAGAAGCTCTACTCACAACCATGGGCGTGGATCCATCTCGAAAGGTGGGAGGGTCCCCCATGATCCACGCCCATGCTAACAACCAATCAGGCACCGTCTTCATGCTTTCATGTGGTGGTCTTTCTCACGACCCGTCCGCGTCATGTCGTATTTTGTGTCCATTCTTGTTTTTATTGCTTCCTTAACCTCAAAGCTCATTTCCCCATCCCCATTTTGCCCCTATGAATTCTGCTCTGTTAGGTCGGAATCATGAGACTTTATAGGCGTAGGAAAAGGGGGAGGGCAGAGGGGGGGCGAAAGCCTTGTTTCGCCCCCCCACTTTTGATGACACACTGCCAAAATATGGTATTGAATACGATGAAATAACTTCAAAGTTTGTCAAACATTGCACCATTTTGCATCTAGGGCACTTTAAATAGTCAAAAAATTTCCAAAGGGACAA
>WURT03067303.1:0-13600 GCA_009936505.3 Holothuria glaberrima
AGCCAATGCTGTTTCTACGTACAGCATTGGCTTTCCCGTAGCAGAACACTTTAATCTCCCTAATCACAGCTAGAAACAGCATTGGCTTTCCCGTAGCCCACACTTTCAAGTTTTGCGTTAAGAGTGATGTCTTCTTTTGATTTGCATCTTTTAAGTATATTCAGGGACAGGTGAATAATAATTAATTTCTGAGAGAATATTTTCTGTTTTGTTTTGTTAAGACTATGTGATAGGCTCCTTCGGTAATCGATACAACGTTGAACTAGATACATTACATGAAATAATGCACTAAAAAGTCACTAACAGTCATCAAGACAAATGGCCAGAGTCATTGTGTAATATTTTCATGACACAAGATGTTGGAGGATCAGAGCCAAGAAATAGCCTTACTACTAATTTGCCAGGAGTATTTCAGTCATTGTTATAAAACTGCCCAGCAAGACCTCGTCTACTCAGATAAAAAGGCGAGGTATGTCTACCTACTTCATTACCAAAAGCAATTGCCTCTTTATTGAATATCAGCTGACAGTGTGCTTCTTAGCCCTACAATAAAAAACAATGGGTTGGATTATTGAGGGCAAGGCGTCAGTGCACTAGTGGCTCGCCTTAAGGGCACGGGGGCACTTGCCCCCCCCCCACCCAAAAAAAAAGTTTTCAAAGCATGGTCTTCAATCTTCCAAAAATAACGCTATTCGATATGACATACGTAAAAAGTACTTCTTAATTTAGGGAAATTATCCCTTCCATCTCACAAATGTCATATATTATTTATAAACTATAAATTAATACGTAGTTGTCAAGTATAATTTTCATAATAATTTCAAAATTTCAGTCCAGGTTCACTGGGTCATTCGCCCACTGGTCATACGAATAATGTGGATCGAGTTGTCATGATTTCAATTTATTTTCAGGCTCGTGTGCGGCTCGTTCCATGAGGGAGATTCTAGTTTGCGATGAAGAAAATGGTAAAACGTCACACTGTCTTGTTAGGGAGCCATTATCAGTTGGCACGTACATTAATAAGAAAATTTCTTCTGCTAAAAATGTCTCCTACAACTATTGCCACGAACGGTAGAAGGGTGAATAAGAAAACGTGTATTTGGTAAAATCACTGACGCCTTACCCACCGATGGTCGCGGAAGTCACTTATTATTATTCCTAAGGTAGACGTGCCGAGCGTGTGTAATATTTAATGTACAATGCGAAAACTTTTTAAATTCAAAGATGTATCTGCGGTGTCTGATCAAACATGATTTTTAGTCCAAGAGAAAGGGGTCCAATTATGGTATGAGTGTAAAGTAGGGTACCGTAGAGATTTTTTGGAGAAATTAATAGTTCTGAAGGTTCTCTACTAGAATCCATCGGTTGCCCCTTGGGCAATCTTGGGCAATCTTGGGCAATTTTTGTTTGTGACGTCACAAACCACGCCCCCTTTTCACCAAAAAAAAAAAATGAAAAATGTAGTTTTCAAGTATGGGGGATATTATATTTTAGGGGTCTCCTTTGAACAAGTAAAATTGATATCAAGCAGAGAGTGTACTTCAGATGTCATTGAGAGATTTAATGTATGTATAACTCTCCTGTTCCTAACCAAGGGGGTAGGGTAAGGGGGGGTAGTAGGAGTGATGTCGGCACCGATGGTGCAGATGTTTTCATATAACCCGTAGTCTAAAATAAATACCCGCGTACTATATTACTCTTCTTAACTCTACAAGTACCTCCGTTTCTACAGCAGAATGATTTACGGAAGACACGCGAAGACAAGGGGAAGGGGTTGCGGGGGTGGCGGGGGTGTCAGAAAGGGGAGGGGTGGTGCTGGGACTCGTACGTGGGTCTAGTTTGATGGAAATTATCAGACTCTCCACATCCAACCTCATGACTCTGTGTTCAAGCACGAACTCTCTCCCGTCCCCTCTGCACTCTTCGATGGGTATGGTGATATGAGGAAAGGGAGCAAAGCCATATTGGTTGAAAAGTTGGCCGTGTTCAATACATTTCAACTGGCTCCGGTAGATCTTGAGCTTGTGGATGGCAGCGAGGCTATCTACCACACCTCGTGGCCAAGGAACACTGTTCTCAAGGACTTTGCTGAGAGTTTTATCCAGTCATTCGACAGATCACATGATACTTATATCATACTTGACCGTTATGATGAGCACTCTGTTAAATCACCCTAGAGTCAGAGGCGGGCGAAGGGCGCGACGTCACGATGCTATGCTTTGAACAATAACACCACACTGCCAGCTAAAGATGATATCATGAAGAAAGAGAAAAACAAAGAACAACTTATTCAGTATTTGTGCGAGGCTGCATAAGCGTTGGAAGCAATATGAAAGTGGGGGCTGCTCAAGTCCTTATTTGGAGAGCTGCAGACAGAAAAGCACCGCCCACGTGCACAGGTGACCTGACGCTCTTCTGGTGGACAATAGAAAAGAACACTCCTATCCTAGTGCTCGGTGGTGGGGAGATTGCACCTCAATCCATCCTAAAGTTTGTCGCATGTGGATGTAAGTCGACACCACCATGCTCCAGAGCCTCTTGTAGTTGTCGGTCGGATGGTCTACCATGTACTACTTACTGCCGGTGTGAGGGCTGCCAACAGTGCTGCAATCCAAACAGGAATCCAACTTCAGACGAAATAGATGAGGGAACTGACGAGGAGGACGAGCCGATTGGATGAGTAAAGTTGCCAAGGTCGCATAATTTTGTATCGTGCATAATGGGTTTGTAATCATCACATATATGACGTCATAGGAAAGAAAAATGCTGGAAGGTGCAAAAGTGGCTGTTCGTATTCTTCATAATACTCATATCGGTGATCTGTGTGTAAAAAGCTTTGATTTGTTACCAAACATGTTATATTTGTACAATCAAATGGGTTCTCCGTAATCATCATATGGTAGAAAAGGGGCATGGCCCATCACGTCAACAAGAATAAATTTGCTAAAGGGTGCTATAATAGCACATTCGTAATATTCATATACTCATATCCGTATCCTATAATTATGTAAACGCCTCCAATTTGATACCAATCGTGTCATGTGTGTACATCCAAATAGGTGTTCGAAGTCATCATATAGAGAAAAGGGGGTGTGGCTCATGACGTCAAAGGGGGAAAATTGCTCAAAAGTGTCAAAGTCGTATATTATTGTCTATCATACTGTTCTACGAATTTTGTGTGTAAACAGCTTTAATTTGATACCAAACATGTCATGTTTGTACATGCAAATCGCATTTTCAGTAGTTTTTATTTGATGACAAAAGGGGCGTGGCTTATGACGTCATAAAATTGCCCAAGGTTGCCAGAGGGGCAACCGACAGATTCTGATAGAGGATACTCTAATCTATCATTTTATGCAGAGAAACCTCTACCGTACCCTACTTTACGGTTACGTTCAGGTTCTCCTCGACTATTTGCTGAAAGTTCTGAAGGCATACCCAAAAAGTATTGAATTAAATATAGTAGAAACCATGCATAGGAAAACTCGGAAGGACAAAGCCGTTTTTTACAAGAATTTTTAAGGAGTTACGAGAATGGTTTAAACCAGGGGTGGTGACAGTAGCGTAGCTGGGGGGGGGGGCAAGTTGCCCCGGCGCCACTTAGGGGCGCCAAATCGAAATCACTTAAACAAATGTTGGACCTACCATTTGCCATGAGCATGATATTGATATAGCAATTTCATCTTTTAATAAAATAATTTAGTAATATCAGGCGCGTAGCCAAGGGGGGGCGAAGGGGCAGCCGCCCCCCCTTGAGCAAAATTTTGGAATTTTGTTTTTTTTAGAATATTACTAGTGTTTCACCTATTTATATGCGGTAAATAGGCCTGGGAAGTGCCATTTCCAGCGATCTGGGAGGTATTTTGGACCAAAATTTTCTCGCGCTCCGCGCCAACCCATTAGAACACTGACAGCATACTTGCCAACTCTACCGACACCGTAAGGGGACAAATTGTAGGCCTACCATAGCAGTCACACATGGTATCTAGTGGTAGGCCTATGTACAAAATCAACACCTTACACTTGTTTGAAGCTGGCATGTGATTCTGCATACTTGTAGAATAATAAATTATTTGTCAGGAACATGTGCGTATTTCTATGGTTATTCCTGCAAAATAGTTCATAAAATACATAATAATACGTCTCCTGATGTATACAAAATACCGTATAAATTATGCACCAAATCACATATTTTTACACTAAAAAAAAAATTTTTCACACCCTTCCCCCTCGCGCGCGAGCGCGCTGGGGCTCGGTCGCTTCGATCCCTCGAAAAAAACTTCCACTCCGTTCTCTTGGTTGACAAATTCCTGGCTACGCGCATGAGTAATATTGACACCATTAAATGTCAGTTTAAACAAGAGAAGGGCAAATGAACGAAAATAGCGACTTTACCACAGATTTCACAGGAATCCATATTTTAAGGCTGGGTACATGCAGCTTTAAACACTCGAGATGTGCCGTTTCTGGCCATCTGAGGGGTTTGTAAAGCCAAAAATTTTCTTGTACTCTCCGCTCCGACGATGGTGGCCCTCCGCTGAGATAGTCTTGCCGCGCATTACGAACCCCGCCGCCAGGAAGATGGGGTAGGTAGGGGCGCCAATTTTGTTTCTTGCCCCGGGCGCCACAAACCCTAGCTACGTCCCTGGGTGGTGAACCTCCGGCCCGAGAGATCATTTGGTTAATTGTCCATGTAAGAACTGAATACTAAACGTGGCACAAGTTGAGGTGTATGCTACATGTAAAGTCACTGCTTTGAAAAGGGACATATTTTGCAGGAATTTAAAGTTCAGTTTGAAAATTTTGGCAACCGTCATGCAACTACCTCAAACAGGTTGGGTGTACTTAAGCATTCTGTGAGTGAAATGTAGCTTTAAAAATGTGTATTTTGTAATTTCGGAAAAATGTCGTTTTTGCTCGTCAATTATACACACGCTTGACTCTCTTATATAGATTCCGACCTTTTACTAATATGCAGTCTGCGTAGATTTTCCAATAGGCATATAGCATTCATATCTCATACTCTCTCACATTGCTTTAGCAAAAATATGCAAACCTAATTGCTTCCCTTGTAAGCACGGTGGAGAAAATCTCTTTTGCTATTTACGGACAGTTGCAGAGTGTCACTAAAGGAATTTTTTTCTCTTTATGTGCGCATGATAAAGCAAATGTAATGTTTGGTAGTGAATCATCTACCACCGAACAGCCGTAACTATGGTAATAGCTTGCGGTAGTAGTACTTATAAAGATGTAGGAAGTAACTTTAATATGATAAGGTTTTAAGAAACTTTTACCATCACCAACCATGCAGTAACTTACCTTTTAATCAGCAGGCCAAAACGGCAAAGGCAACTGTTTTTATATTGTTCACGTTTTTGAGATATATGCACGTGTGTGAGGTTAAGATGGTATTTCCGTGTACCACATAGTGTAGGTAACTCGTTCAAAGCACGCTACGTTTAGTATTATGTATTCAGCGCAAGTAAACCATTTAAGAACAGGAAGCAGGAGGAAGTACTAGTTAAACCTAACACTGTAATAAAGCTTATGATAATCGGAAGTAAAATATGGTATGACAGGAAGTAGGCTAGATTATATAACATTCCATTTTGAGAGGTCAGCTTATAACGACCTAAACAGAAGTAAGAAGTCTTTTTTCCCCGCACGCTCTGTTTGATAGCGACATTTACCTTGGAATTAAAGGATTTTTCCAGAGACAAAATTTAGTAAGTTAAAAAATTGCAGAAAATTTTTCTCTTTTAGGAGGTGAAAACCGCATCTCAATAGCTTGCAGCGTTCGGAAGATACAAATTTTCAAAGAAATGCAATTTTTTCTCAAGATGAAGTGCATTGTGGGAAATCTGTGAGGTCATTGCGGCACATTTATTTGACATAGAATTGAATTTCTTTATGATATTAATGCCACTGTAGGGAATATTTAGCAACTTTGTTTGTTATGCCCTACATATATTGTAGATTTGTGCTAAATATACATGGAAACATATTCAAACATTCCAACAGTATCAAATTTCAAGGACAAACAGGACATTCAATCTTAAAGAAAAACAAAAGGAATGTGAGGCAATGTGCCCACTTTACATAACATTCTGTGACCTCGATGAGAAATGGAGGTATTTTTAGAGAAAAATAAGCACTCTTTAGTGTGGGATATCTTGAGTAAGGAAAAGAGTATTGCTACACGGTTTGGAGTGCACGAATTGGAAAACCAGGGAGCTGTTATCCAAAGAACAACTCCCTGTTTAGACAAAATATCGATACAAGCCAAAATAAAGCAGTGGCCACATCTACAAAATCTGCTTGCCATTAAATGTCAATACCCGTCAGTATTTTTTTATTAGATGAAATGTATTTAAGCTATAGTTTTCAACAGAGGTAAGGGGGCCGGGGCGAATTGTTCTTTTTCAGAACGTAACAAACTAACAATCAGAAAAAGAAAATAAAATCAAGAAAATGCTGACAATACCATTTCCAGGAGCTTAGTTGCGGAGCCTGGTAAAGGCGATTTCCGGCGACCTAGGGGTGTATTTATCCAAACATATTTTGGCATCGCTTTGCGTCAACTGATTGTGGCCGGCCGCCTAGATAGTCTTCGTGCAATCTCAGCCCCACCCCCAAAGTTCAAATCCTGGATGCGCCACTGGTCACAAGCTAAGCATGTTGCACAATATTTGTCCTGAACGAGGCCCTCAAACCCTTTTTTTGCAAATGTCACTGGATGTAACCACTTACGCTATATCACCATTTAAAGCTTTCTTTTTTTATTTAAATCTGTAGCCTAAGTCGGATGGAATGGCCGGTTATTTGTGGGATGCAGGTTAATGGGAGATGGTTAGGGAAGATGGGTGATGGAAAATGGGTCATGCTAGGGCTTGCACAGGATGTAGTAAAACTTATAGCCCATTTTAAAGCTTTCCGCAGAAAGGTAAATATTTTTCAAGACAGTCGGTAAATTGAAGTAAACACTGTATAGACAGCGGCCGGAGCCGGCCTATGGAAGTAATGTTTCTTCTTCAGTTGGTAAAAATTCCTCTTCCTTTTTCCGTCTCCTTTTTCACTTAATTTTCAACTATTCTATATCTTTCCCCTTCTTGCGAGCAAAAAGTGTTCGGACCCCTGGATTCGTACCTGAAAGTATGAACAATGGTAAGTCATGGTTACTAATGGACACAATTTAAAAGAAATGTCAACAGTGTACCTAGTGAAAACACCCCACGGGCTACAAACTTAGAAATAAAATTGTGGTATACTTACCAACACCTCGAGAGAGTAGGATAGCCGTTTCAACTAAGTTCCATATTTTGCAGAGTTAGCCTTATGTTTTGTGTGATACAAATGCCCAGTATATCACTAGTTTGTCATTCCAAATGGTGGAAAACTATCTTGATGGTGATAATCCAGGATACGCTCCATACAAATCTAGCTCATTTTGACATATGTAATGTTTTCAACGGTTTCTAGTCAATTTTTAGGTGCTGATTCCAAATCCGGAACTATTGAGCGTTTTTGCTTAATGCAAAAATCCAAAATGGCCGCCAAAGTGTACTGTTTGATGGGTATTTCCTCTCTAGGTGTAAGCGACTTCTGAAAATATTCAACCAAATCATACTTGGAAGTGCAGAGTACATAGAAAACAATTTCTCATGAATTATTTAATTATTCAGTGGTCTGGTTGAGTACAGATATGGAACATTGTAGCGTGTACATCGCCTTACCGTCGATGTCTCAATATTCACTTTTCTTCTCTGAGAAAATTTGTTCTAGGGATTAATTTACATAAGTAATGGTCAAATGAAGTCAGTACTTGTCCTTAAGGGTGACTCTTTATCTCTGTAGTAATATAGTATTTTTTTATGAGCCTGAATGGCTTAGATTCTTTTACGTAATGGGCAAACATAGGTTATGCACTTAGATGTCAGATTCAAAAAAAAAAAAAAAAAATAGAAGGTTAATAATATTCCACTCTCCAGGCTGCAGGCCACACATGTAATATTTTTCAACTGTTTTTGGTCAAGGTGTTGGTGCAGATTCCTAATGCGATTAGTGCTTATTGATAACTGTGCGGAGAAAAATCCAAAAATGACGACCAAAATTGAAGTTCTGATGTGTATCTCTACGTAAAGTTAAATTATCTTCTGAACGCCCTCAGTCAAATCATTCTTGCATGTTAAAAGTACATGTAAATAATACCTACCATGTATTTTTCTGCCAACTGGTTGCATGGAACTTACGTAACAACGTAAAAAGGACCATTCAAAATGGCTGTCACAGGCATTTCTGTAATAATGCACACAGTGTAGTGCAAACAAGGCTAGATTAAGGGTTATGGTTTTCCCCACAACCCCTCTCCCCAGTCCCCAACCACATCGAGACTTGGTACGTTAGACACGAGTAGAATCAAACTTCATAGGCTACCCTCATAAAATCACCTCTGTACGCTCGCTTTAGGATCCGCCTCCGAATCTGAACAACCAAACATTAACCATCAGGAGAAAACAGAGTCTCTGTATTATTTCGTGGTGATCCCTATTCGCAATGCATTTAAATGATTAGGGGTTACCTATTCATCATTTACATAGAATCGTCGGGAAAATATGTTGCACCTAAACGCTGACTTCGGATCTGAATGTTTTGAACAGTCGTTTAAAATTCTGATTCGAGGTGGTGGTGGTATCAGTGTTGTAGGTCTCGAATCCGAGACCGAGATCGACCTTGAGACCGGTTTTGTGGTCTCGGTCTCCATACCCTCTGGTCTCGTTCTCGAATAATTGCGTTCTTAAAGACCGTACCGTACTCGGAAATATCGAGTAATTCCTCAATCAACAACTTTGGTTATAAAAATCATAAACAATGTCTGGATGTGAAAGCGGGTATTGGACCCCATGCAAGCACAAAAGTATATGCATGAATATGAGGTCTCGGTCTCGAACCCATTTGGTCTCGGTCTCAAAATTCTGCTACTAGTCTCAGTCTCGAAACCTTCCGGTCTCGGTCTCGGCCCCGGTCTCTGATGTGCCGGTCTCGATTGCACCACTAGGTGGTATACACCTGCACATGCCTAGGAAGCTGCTCAAGACTTAGGGCTGAACATTGTCTCGGATAGCCATCTAAGGGGAGAGTTCTAATCATGGGGCTCCATGGTTTAAGGGAAGGGAGTTCCCCCTCCCCTTTGGAAAATTTTTGAATATTTGAGGGTCTTTAGATGCAATTTGGTGCATATTGGACAAATTTTAACGTAAATTACTGCAAATGTTGAATATTTCTTACAGAGGAAACAAATAAGGGGGTTTCGTGCTTGTTTTAAGGGGAGATGAAGCATAGTTCCGCCTACCATATTTTTACGAGGGAGGGGGTACTAAAGCCATCCGCTCCCTACGTCTATCAGCTGCAAAAATAAGTCTCTCGCAGATTAGGACAGCTTTGAAAATTTGGTTCCAAATGTTGCCCCTTTTTAGGAATCCTTCAAAAGTCCCACACCCATACCCATGTACTCATAATATTGCGTGATATCCTACCCCGATACTTATCCGATGACGGTAATAAACATCCAGCTAAAAGCCTTGTGAACATCTGTTCAACACAAGTTGCAAATCAGACACCATGCTAAATGGTTGTGTGTGAACACCAGTGGCCTGACTAGTTTAATGACGATTTAGGTTGCTAAAAGTCTTTATGTTAAAACCAACGGTTAGTGTTGACTCCTTATTAAAAAAATGGTAAAGGATATTTATGTGTGAAACATTTGTATTTACATTTGAATTGGGGATGTAATTGCAAGCGTGGCATCAGGTGGGACTAGAAGGTCAATGCCCACCTTGGTGAAGGCCTTTCTGTCAAGAAAATTTTGTAGTTTTCGTATGGGGCCTTCATGGTTTCTATAAAGCATGTTATCACAACATATATATGCCCGAATGTTACAGCAGACCCAACGGTTAAAATGATTTTGTTCTCAAGGAACACAGATTTTGAAATAAAACCCCTAAATTTTCCAATATTCTACTGTAAAACTAAAACTTTTCAAAGCTTTCTCAACAGAAACCCCATTTTTTCCAAGTTTTATTCTTTTTTTATTTTAGGATCTAAAATTTGGAGGGGAGTCGCTATGCACGTGAGCCGAAAAGGTTTTGCTTTTCCAGTCTTCCCAATCACCCCTTTGCCGGGTCGTTGACGGGACTTCAGTTTGCCGCCCTCACCCACCAGAGTTTGTCCTCTCGCCGGACAAATTCTGTTGCTGACCCTGATCCACTAACACACTTAAATGAATACATGTTTGAAAAAATGAGAAAAATTACAAATGGACAGGAATGTTTAGAATCTTTGAACTTTAAAATAACTTCTGCTCAGGACATAAACGGACATGAAATGACTACCAATAAAGTTGAGCAGCGTATCGCCAGTTTTAGTTACGTTCATCCCACCTTACGCATGCCGTTCTGTATATGGTGGCTCTGTTTTCAATGATGGCTGGACTGAGAACCTGTATGGACCTGGATGTAACTGCTTAAACCACCATTGTCACGAATCAGCTGGTCATGTGTAAATAGTATCCTCCTAGCTATGGGAGGATCACATTACATCTATATGCATTGCCAATATACTGTACGTTACATTTCATAACAGTCTCTGAATGTTATTATGCACAAACGGTCAGAGGGGTGGACACAGGGCATTTAAACCCCAGGAGATCAGACGGCGTCTTCCCTAGCCTTGCTAATTATTTATGAACACGGATTTTCTCAAATAGCTTAAATACCCCGCAATCTCTGAGCCTCAGTCTTTTCGAATAGTACCCTCCCAATCCTTTGCATCATTTCTCACCTTTGAGGAACATATACTCTTTACTAAAGCGTTCTCTTTGCAAAAATTAAGGATCACTCTTTCACCCTTAATGCAGAAATGGCTAAATCTGTTAAACTGATCATGTGTTAATTAATCTCCTAGAGCAAAGTGGACTTTTGCGGCATCGGTGGTAAGGCACACGTTATAACATCATATAAACCAAACCAGACTTCCGAATATCTAATGGAAAAAATACACCGTGCACTCTGACTGAGTATTTGTAGAATTTGCTTCACCTTAAGAGGAGGTATACGTCAAACAGTAGATTTTGACGGCCATTTTGGACTTTTGCATTTCAGCAAAAATGCTCAATAGTTATGAACTGCCACCCACCGGATTTGGAATCAGCACCTAAAATTGACCAGGAACCGTTGAAAAACATTGTGTCAAAATGCAAGGTTAGGTGGCTTGTAGCCTGGACTATGAGTATTTCTGACCTGTTACTAATTTCGATAATTGGGATTGGCCATTATATGGCACATTCAAGAGCTAATGGTTGGACCAATTACTCCGTGTTTTGATGCGTGCGATTTAAGAATGATTACTAGTAAATTGTGGGCCAATCGTTCCAATCTAAGCAACTAAAAACACTGGTTAGAAAGACTGTGACAGTTTGTAGCTAAAGTGATCAGTGTACCGTCTGGCCATTATTATCTTAAAGGTCATCACAACTATCGCCTGAAAGTTCGGTTTCCATACTTAATTGAACTTGATGTCAGTGAAATACCCAGAAGAATTATTTTGTAAATAAACAGGCCTTAATCCAAGTGCATAATGGTCTAGGCCTGAAAGAGGAACTCAGTGTTGAATGGCCGAAGAGGATTAAAGGGTACTAGTAGGAGTGTTCCAGATTTAAAATCCGGCTTGAATTCCGGCCGGATTTGAGGATTTTTCCAAATCCGGCATCCGGCTGGAGTTTTTCTAAAAATCCGGCGGGATTTGCCGGGTTTGTAGGTAAGCTATACAATACAACTTATTTTACTGCAAGTCTTAATTAAATATCATAAAATGCATAGACTAGGATTGCAATTATATGAACTTGACAGTGTGTAGTCAAATTGGAACAGGGTCATTGCTAGGTGATAGACGTTCCTAGCTGATATCCCCCAGAATTAAGAGAAAGTAAATGAAAGTATAAGGAAATAAGGTGTGCCTATCCCCCACCCCCTCCCCGAGATATTGGATTCTAGGTCAGCAGATCTGCCCAGAATTAAAAGAAAGAAAATGAAAGCATAGGGAAATGATGTGTGCCCATCCCACCATCCCCCACCCCCAGTAATACTGACTCCTAGCTCAGCACATCTGTACTAGAAGAAAAATAAGTAAAGTTCTCAGTTTTGTAGGGTCTAAGGGGAATGAAGTTGAACTGATATAGCCCTATAATAGAGTTGAAGAGTTGCGCTGTTGAAGGCTGAACTGTTTCCATATTTGAAAGGCCAGTTCAGATGAGAAAACCGTATATTGCCCTTGGATGAAAAACCCACCTTACTTTGACCCGGCCAGGGATCGAACCCGAACCCTCCAGTTGCCAAGCTTCATCAATTTAACTGTCACCGCCTTTATCCACTCGGCCACAGCACTAGTGCACACAAAAGGGTGTTGATATTTCGTTCAAGACGGGATTTCTTCAAGAAGGAACTCCCGTATGCTTTCGTTTGTTCTTAACAGGATCAGTTAAAAATTTTCGAAAAAAAGGCACTTTTGATATTTTTTCTAGATACGGTAGGATCATTGTTAATCATCCGACTCTCAGTATTTGCGTATGCACAATTGAGATTGGAAAAATGCTTATTACACTTACAACACAATGACAATACAATTAAAGTTTGACTAGAACATGTAATATCTTATATGCACATATTTTACAAAACACCACATGTTTTAAAAAATATAAAATTATGGAGATTGATTTCCAGTTTAAATTACCAAAAATTTTACACCACTGATTTGCAAACTACCACTAGGGAGAAAAAAGAGAATTTTAATACACAATTTTTTTTTTCATTCTTTGTCCGACTTAAAGTCCTTTCTTTAACCAGGGAGCTGTCAATATTTCTTATACGTAAAACAGCAGGCGACTAACTTCCTCGCTCGAATTATTAGCATTGAAGGAAATTAACAAAGAAACATAGTAAAAGTAATCGCGTAAATAAAAGTTGCATGTAAAAATATTAAACTATACATATTCACGAGTATCTAAAACCTGGACCTTTGTTGTTTGTACTTCATGAACTTCAGATAACAAGATATCACGTTACCTTTTAAAGGAGAAATGCAGTCTCCCATTTGAATTTAGTGTAATCCGTCATATTATTTAGTAATGGCTGCTATCAATCATGTGAAAAAATGTTTGTTACTTATTTGTCAAAATCATGAAAAGTACTCCTTGGTTGGCCTTCAATATTTAATTAACTTTTTTTAAAAAGAACATGATAATGGAAGTTACTTGTGAGCGAAGTAAGAGGAGACTTGGAAGATTTGGCAGATTTTTGAAAATAAATTTGGGACGACTGTGCTCACTCTTAAAAAGTCTGAAGGGCAGAAACGGTTTAACGGTGGGAGGTGAATCACATACTTTGTATACATTGTTGGGAATGAGTCATCTACAATGTCTACGTAAATGTGCACATATACCAGTGTGTGTTAAGAATTCATACTAATGCATGCATAGAAATACCTTACACTCATCGACACGTATAGGAGAAAATATCCTTTGACCTTTTGACCGGTGGCGGAGTGGATA
>WURT03067314.1:0-13600 GCA_009936505.3 Holothuria glaberrima
AGGTGAAGACAAACCATTGATAACTAGAGGTCAGAAGTATGGTGTGTAGAACTGCAAGGGCTATTCCCGTAACAATACCGTCAACGGCCTCTACAGCAAAATGGCCGCCAGCTTGGCCTTGCAGAAAATGATTTGGAGTGAGTGGGATTTCGTCATGCACATTCGCTGTTTGGTAAGTCAGAGATCTGGAGTTCATGAAGGCCTCTACACCTGTGAACACTGTCAATAACTCTTCATCGGTTATATGTGCTTTATGGGCGACAGCCAAAATAGCCTTTTTAGCAGCTTTGAACAAGGTTTCATGGACCCTCCCAAGTGGGACCCTAGGGGAGGATTGACATGCCACGTCACACCTTGTGTAGAACTAGATCTCACAATCTTGTCTTAGTCCATTTGATTGATAAGCTCTTTCAGTTCCTTAGTTGCTCTCACAAAGTTAGTTCCATTGTCCGAAATCATCTCGATTGGCAGTCCTCTGCGATTTACCATATTATTGAAGGCATTCAAGAACGAGCTAGTATCGAGTTCTTTTCCCAAACTCAGGGAAATGGATATCTCCAGGATGGGGCCATTTCTTAGCATACACTATCCAATTTACTACCTGGAGGTCACAAGTTACCTGTTCAATTGTTTTGGCTGTAATCGTGATATCTACTTGCCTATCTAGACTCTCAAGCCCGAATTCCACTGGCGTAGTTTCAAAAACATCAACCTGACCATTAATGACATCAACCTCAGTTTTTTCACCCTTTCCTTGCAGCCCCAACTCACCCACATCTGCATAAGGAACGTTGACGTGCTTGTGTCATCGAGAAGTACATTGACCTTCAACCTGCGCTTACTATTTTTAACAATTACCGGAACAGTACGCAAGGCTACGTGACTGCTTTTCTGACCTGACCCTGTAACCAAGGTTGCGTTCTGTAACTGACTTTGATTCCCTTTAAGCTCCCCTCAAGCTCCCCCTCCGTAGGGGGTCCAATCCTACCTGGAGTATCTGCAGAATGATAAGACACTCTAGTTTCGTTCTTATCAGCAGCTTTAATTAACTTCATGAAGTAACCTGTGATGACTACTTTTGCAACCCCAGGACCACACTCTCGGGTACGTCTACAATTTACACCTCGTTGATTGTCACCAAGACACCTAAACAAAGCCCGCATTGTTTTGTTTTTGCCCACAGCTGAGTTAGTGTGAGTGAGTCCCTTCAACTCTGAAGAAGCCCAAACCTCGTGGTCTCCCTCACACTGTTTACAAGCTCTCTTTTGGTACTTCAAATCTGTGAACACAAACGCCTTTTCTCTCCGCCCTGACTTACTATAAGGCACACTATTTACACTCAAACCACTCACATGGCTTCACGTGCTACCGACTGTCCTGTACGCAGCCTCTTATGACAACCCAGTCTCTTAGCACCTCAATCGATTCTTCCTTACCATTCTCCTTCACCCATCTCTGATACTGAGTGACCAAACCCTCTGTAGTTGTTTTAATTAGAACTAAACATAACAACTTAATATCCAGCTCATTGTAAAAGCCAGAATCTTTGAAATTAATGATAGTTATGTTAAGTAAATCGGCCAAATGTTCTACATCTTTGACATTCCCTGTCCTCATGGGGTTTGAAATCATGCAGCTCTTCAAATTGTAAGGCAATTTACCTTCTTTTACCGCCATATTCCCTTTCAAGACTATTCTTGGCTGCCTGATAGGCCGTAGCTAAGTGTCCGAAGTTTCCAATTACCTTAAGAGCTTCGCCAGACAAATATTGCCCCAACTGTAATAGATTGTACTCTGGGGTCACCGGTGCTACGTCTATACACGCCAAGAATGCCGACTTCCAATTCTCATAAAGCTTGACGTCTCCTGAAAATACTGGAATAGAGACACGCTTTAGCTGCTTCCACATGTCCTGGCCGATGCCTGTTTCAGTCGAGCTCCTAGTCCTACTCATAGCCTGCACACCTGGCTCTGACTTCCCTTCGCCTGCATTTGCACCTCTGTGTAGCTGATCATGACAACCTGCACCTGTGTTTATGTAGGAATCATGTACACTATGCTGTGTTATGATGTCGACGCCTAACTTTATAGATTCAGAGTCTGCGTTACTGATTTGTCTATGCTCAGTAACGTTACTACTAACGTTAGAAGCCCTAAGGCTTACTGTATTTTGATCTGTCTGTTACAAAGTTTAGACATTTCATGCGACGAGGCAACCCATTATACGCATCGGAAATTTCTACATCCACTCGATCTTTTTCTGTTTCGATCTTACAAATTTCTTTGTCATCTACATTAGAACTCACTGATTGTCCTACCAGTTTTGCCATAATGTCTTGTGCACTTGTCTGTGCTTCATCTAACTTGACCCATGCATTCTGCAGCACTGCTTTCTCAACACTGTCTGTACTGTTCACCAATACGAGCAGCTAATTTGTATTCCCAGGACGCTTCGGGGTAAATAGATTTTTTCAACATAGTTTTAATTTGTTTCTAAATCAAGGTTAGGGTTAGAATTAAGGTTATGGTTACGTGGACCAGA
This sequence comes from Holothuria glaberrima, assembly GCA_009936505.3. Lineage (NCBI taxonomy): Eukaryota > Metazoa > Echinodermata > Holothuroidea > Aspidochirotida > Holothuriidae > Holothuria > Holothuria glaberrima. The sequence continues at coordinate 2,543 of WURT03067314.1, forward strand.
GATATTTGGCCTGTTCTTTCATAATCCTCTGTCAGAATTACAAAAAAGGGTCCAAAAACTGCCATTTTGGAGTTATGGGTGTGGCCTATCTCCAAGAAGCTGATTCGTTCATTGACATGATTTACCCCGAACCGTCCTGGGAAAAAATTACGCTACCGTGCCCATGTGAACGACGATTTGGCTTTTCCTTTTTGATTTTCCACCGTTTTACTTCGGAATTTTCGGTGGCCGAATTTGGTTCCTCTGAGTCGACCACAACCAGGCTCTGCTACCAGTTTTCTGTTACGACGAATAACAACAGAAATTTTCTCTATTTTCTTGCCCTGAATAGGCCTGCTTTTATAGTTACTGTTCTTAACAGGACAGCAACTCAACAACAGACATAACAAAAAAAAAAACCACAAATTGAGGGCATTTTTGATAAAAACACAACTTCGTACTCTAAGTAATGAACATGTTTTCCTACGCGAAATTAGCATGTATAAAATGAAGAAAAAACAAGATATCAAAAATGATAAAACAATCGATAATTGTTTTTAAATCTCTCGTACCCAAATGACACTTCATAAAAAGAATAGATGTGATGTGACGCAAAATGCGTCATGCAGTATTTTCAAGCTTGCATTCCGCTGTGATAACATAAGTTCTATAAAAAAATAAGAGACGTATTTTCACTACTTTGGTTTGTTCGTTGTTTTGTGACTTACAAAAATAACACATAAGGCGAAGAGTGTTGTTAATTGAATGATAACAGACAGTTTTTTAATTTACATTGATCTTTTTCTTACTCTGCAGAAACATTGTTTTACACTTCTCATTTCCTTATCACTTGGTATAATTCTGGGGGTTCAAATAGCGTGGAGGGACTGTCCATACTTTTCAAATCGGTGAGTTGTCCGTGGCGAACAGTCGTTTCAATAAGAGGGTGGCTTGTGTGTATTCACAAAGTGTAAACATTTGTAATTAAACTACATATGTCAACCTTAAGGGACAATCCTCCAGAGATAGCAGTCCTAAATGTCGAACTCGCTTAATAACATCTCTGCAATTACTTTGTTTGACATGGAATAACTTACTTAACTTTCTCTCATAAGTAATTTGAGCCTTCTGGAACTATGAACATTTTATTTCAGAAAAATCAGCAGCTGAATATCAAGGTGAGGTTAACACGAATGCATGTTCATTTTCAGTAGGAGTAGGGTGGATTGCTTAAATGCATAGGCCTATGGGATGAAATTTGGGGTAGACGAATTTCACCTGTAATTTTTTACATGATTAGAAGTCAACATCACTGCTCTGTTTGCCCGTCAGATATTTTAAAGGTCTTATTCAGAGGCATTTGCATTGCATTGCATTTTCGTCTCATTTACACACACATTGAATTTTCGGAACAGCCCTTGGCATTGCTGAGAAGGGGAAGTTAGGGGGTTACCTTCAGCTCTTTCCGCTTCCGAAATTCGCGAAATACGCGGTTTTCTTCCGCGATTTCACTTGCATGGTGATGCTTTGAGCATATGCGGCTGTGCAAGCTATGTGACAAGCCTAGTTCAACACCATTAAAATCTCTTCTGATCGTCCCCCTTATGGAGCCTTTAGGTCCACACGCTACCTATTTTTTTAAAGAAATTTTCAAAAAATTGTAGATTCATCATTATTTAACCTACAAACACCATTGAAAATTACAGAACAGACTACAGATGGCTCTTTGTGGTGCATGTAACTTGGGAGCCAAGTTTGACAAACAGGTCCGAAAATTCGGTTAAAATGCCCATTTTTTTTCCAAAAAATCATGTGACAAAAATCGCGAAATTTTACATCAAAATTTCAACCTTAATGATCATACCCTTCTGTCAGACTCACGATCCCCATTTTTACTAAATGAGCCAAAAGTTATCAAAAGCATACTCTGGGTACATTACACCTCAAAGTTATGTAGTTTTTGAGAAAATGTAAAAAATTCCACAGGCCTCGGAACGATTCTGGAGTGTAGGAGTTTCACAACAGGTGTAGTACCTTGTACAAATTCTGATCACATAAGTAAGCGCGACGTCCAAGCATTGCTTTAAAAAATCCCCGAAAATTCTTAAAATTCATGCAAGGATAGCGTAAATACTGCTCTAATCTAAAGAAAACATATAATTCAAATGGACTGGGAGGGATTCAAGGTCGGAGGTAAGAGTTTTAGAAGAAAATCTGAAGAACGTTTCCTGCAAAGTTTTGCACAGGTTTAGTGTATGTAGTGTAATTTGGTCCTGTAGTACACGATACATGACAGAGTGCAAAACGCCTTACATACGGTACAGTATATGTATGGCTATGAACGTTGAGAAATCGCGTGTGTGCGAAGGGTTATCGAACCAGACATAGGCCCGTCGACGAGATTTACTGCCTCTACACGTTAGAAACAGGAAAAGACTGATCCTAGGAGTATTTTCTGTAGCATAACAACCCCTGACTATGCAATTCTTCACCACTTCCGGTCACCGTGTAGGAGAAAAGCACAGTAGCAGTAGGCCTATAGTACATATTATATAACACCGAACTAATTCCTCCACATCTGATTGGAGGATTGGTCGTCACATGCCATAGGTTATTCCGGTCTAACCCACGGTCGTTGGTTAGTATATACTAACCCACGGTGGTGACGTCAGCCATGGGGTACGTACAATCAAATTTTGACCAAAATCTATGATTTAGGAAGTTAGGTGTTATATAAAACCAATAATGAATATTTTCCATTCGTGCTTCGCCCCGTTGAATAGATCATTCAATCTTTCAACTCATGAAGTTATTCATACTATCTCACTCATAAACATTCATTATTTGTATACTAGCTAATGTAAATGATCGGCCCGACTCCGGCAAGTGACGTCACAGTTGACCTTTCGAAGAAATCACGTGACTTTATCGTTTCAGTTTCGACCAAAAACAGTGAAGTTTTCAGAAAATGATTAAAAATAGAAAACACCATTTTTTCGCTCCGTTTTTTCCGTAGAAAAATAGTATAAAAATCTAGTTTACTTAAAATTATGCTCTTTAGTCGATTGCAGGACCCTTATTTGCCTCTGAATAAGACCTTTAATACATAGCACGTCTCACACGTTATTCTTCGCGTACCACGTTGAGTAACCAATTTGACACCTAGGCATTCTGAGGAAATTTACATTGTCATGTTCTTCAATTAAATGCAGCGAATAAAAAGTTGATTTACATCGGTCCTGCTTCTGAGCATTTAGTCAGGGTACACAAATAACTAGGAAACCAACGGAATACAATATCTGGCATGATTATATATGACAAAGTTTACTAATGTTAGAAAAAGCCACACAACATTCAGAGGTTTCCAAGTTAATCTTTAGGGTGACCTTCCCAACAGGTGTCCAATTTGTATCCCTTTCTAATGTACGTATTATGGTGTCGAAAATGCAACAACATGAATTCAAAAGTAATACACGTCCCCCTAGTGGGCAAACCCTAAGATGTTGTCTCTATTTGGTCCACTGGCTGAGTGTCTGGATGAAGAACATTCTCGTCTTGTAAAGACTCTTAGATCTAAGCCACCTCCAAGAATTTCATAATTTTAAATAAGCTGACAAGGGATTCCATGCCCGTTTCAATACGATTTCATACTAGTCTTAGTCTTTATCTAATATAAAGTTATTACGCTAGGCACGTAACTGTAAATGCAGGAAAAAGCACTTGTGACTACTGATGGCGTCCCCAGATTGCGTCAGAGGAAATATTAGCTTAAATAAACGTGACAAGAACATCCTCCTGAGCAGTGGAGGGATAACCAGGGACTGCAAAGCCAATTTTGAAGTGGGGAAAGGGCTAATAATCGAAGCGGCCCATTATGTTCAAGAATATAAAAGCCTATCGTCTATTGCCAAAATGCAAACGGGAGAAAAAGTGCTGGGGCTATAGCCCCCTAGCCCCCCTTCCTCGGTCCCCACGGTCATTGATAACTGCTTGCTATAGATCGCCAGCGGCAGGAACAGGATTAAGTGAAAAGTAACAACTCTGAACATGAAGCGGGTTAAAGGTGGGGACAATCCCCGACATTAACGGTGGCTATATTATAACCACTTTTTAATTTGGGGGATGAATTAATTTGTTGGAATTGTTAAGAACGTTACTTCATGTATTTTGCCCGAAGAAAGCAAATGGCAGTTTTTTTACACTTTTGCTATTTAACGTGAAGAACTCCGATGATCTATGGCTCTTTTTCGAATGGGAAATGTATTATGCATCAATGGACCAAACAATAAAATTTTTGCTTCTGTTAAGGCTAAAGGGTCACAATTTATCATTTTGGCTTTCTCAATTTGCCTAAATGGCTCATTTTCTGTCCATATTGTGCCCCCTTACCCGCTTTGCGCGCGTATGAAGACGTCGTTAAGTGCAATGAATTATGAAAATGTAAGATATATAATATATAAAATATTTTACCAGAAAACCTAACACCTATCTTTAGTAGACAATAATCTCTGAGAAGTTTTTTTCCTTCTCCACTAACTTCGGGTGTTAGCCGACCTCTGAAGTCAGGGAGTGCTATGCTTGAATTGTACACTTATTGTGACGGCCATGCAGATGCTTAGAAATCGCATCTAACGGGACATATTGTCAAATCTACAGCTGGCCTCAGGAATTTCGCTAATTTGACTGACTGATACGTCATCTTTACAGAGTGGTTACAATGCAGAAAATATCCTCCAATTTTGTTATAAATTACTTCGCTTTGTACTTATCTTGAATTTCAGGTGCTAGGAAAATAACATTTAATAGGGTGAATTTTATAAATTAGTTTTCATTCACATTCAACTCAATTATAGCATAAAGCAAGCCAACCAAATATAAACACCAATACCTCTACCAGATATGTCCATCTCGATTTGTCCACAAGTGCGAAATTCTTACTGAGTTCAGAACTTAGTTCTTTATTAGCTCTAGAATATTACTGGAGATGTTTTTTATACACGGCGTGTTTTGGATGGAAAAAATGGGCTTTGGACAAATGAGGAGAAGATTGTCCAATCGTTCGAAATAAGGTAGTGAGTCTTATGTCGGATTAGATCTTCCCCAAAGTACATGATCGCATGGGGGCGATCCCGGGGGACAGGGGGACATATTAACACAATAAATTATTATTTTGCAAATGGGGTCATGCCCCCATATTGAAAACAAATCGCCGTCCTTGCCTGATCCTTTATTCTGACAAGTCGATCCATTTTGACCGATCAGATCATCCTTGTGTGATCGTGATCTTGGTTATCTCATCCAAGCCGTGTGAACGCGGTCTGTGTGTTAAAGCCGTAACACACAAGTTCAAGTTCCATTTTGTTTGTATTACATTTTCAGATATCTACTACCACAATTGAAGCAAAATATCAACTTGTCACCAAAGAGATTGTTACTGGAAAAGTCCTTGATCTCGCCATCTCAAAGCTCACTCTCACGTACAATTCAAAATAAAAGTGATTCGTCTCAAGTCTCAGATCCAATAAGGTGCAATGTAACGAGTAATTTCGTCTTCCTCAAGACCCACAAGACCGGAAGTTCTACTCTGAGGTCGTTGACTTGTAGATTTGGGTACTTCCGGAATTTATCCTTTGTTTTGGGTGCAGGTGGGATTATCGGCCATTTGAATCAAGTTTCGATCAGGTTTGGCAAAAATTCGTCCAATATTTTACCACCTATTGGCGTTCCAAGGGGAAACTATGCTAATTACAAGAATTATAATATTTCAAACATACATCTCTCTTATAATGAAAGAACGCTTAAAAGAATTATTTATCCTGCCAATGACTTGAAATATTTTACCATTATACGAGAACCATCCCAGCAATGGCTCTCTTATTTTACATATTTTAAAAAGTATTTAGGTGCTGGCCTTAAGTACTACAATTTATCGGACACAATACTACCATACATTGAACAATTGCCGATCGGGAAAGGCTACTTTAATCTTCAACTTCGTGATCTTGGCGTTAAGTCGTCGATAATTTATGGTTCACCTGAAGCTTTAAATGAGACCATACAACAATTGGACAAGAAGTTGGCGCTAGTCTTAATTACAGAGTACTTCGACGAATCTCTTCTTTTAATGAAACAAATGTTCTGCTGGAATTTTACTGACATTTTGTATGTAAAGAAACGTCAACAACCAAACCAGCTCGTGGTCAACGAGTCCACTAGAGCGGAAATCTTGCGTCACAGCGCCCCCGATGTCACTCTGTACGATCACTTTTTGAGAGTATTCTGGCGGAAAGTGGAAGAATATGGACCTACATTCCAAGAGGACTTAAAAATGTTTAGGAAACTTTTAAATGAAACTTGGGACAAGTGTATTGGTAAGACTGTTGCACAAAAATCACCTGATCGCTATTTCTACATTGAAAATTTCCTGGCGGCAAATAGTTCTTCCTTCTGTTGGGCATTAGTAAATTCGAAATTCGCAATGGATGTTGAAATTGTTCGTCGTCAAGGAAAGTTATCAGATAAAAGGTGGAAGATGTTGGTATAAGTTTGCAGGCGTGCTTTTAATGTCGAAGAATTTTCATACTTCACCGAGGTATAAAAGATGCTATTAAAAGTGCATTTACATTATCTTCTTGATAGAAACAGAGTGAGAAAGAGAGGTCTCCAAAGGCAGTTTGTTAATGAAAGACCGAAGAAACAAGTTGACCGACTACGACATGAAATATATGTCTGAAATGTTGATATCTTCTCACCGCCAAAATTTGAATAAGCTTGCAACAAGGATACAGTGCTCTCCATCGCTGCCCACAAGTGAACATTATTACTTGATTCAGAGTTACCTTTTTATTTTTATTTAGCAATGGAGCTCAATTTCACAAAAGCCGTTCTTATAAACTGTACATTTTAATTCCTGCAACGTTTGTTGATTAATGGCCACCTTTAATGCGCTACCACAAAATGTCGCACATGGTGATTGGATCCTGAAATTGCAGACAGACAAGCTGTGTTCAAAGGAGTACTTTCTTTAAAGCTTTTAGTGTTATGTAACTCAATGACTTAAAAGTCATCTTTATATTAAATTACGAAATTGATAATTTGTTTCAAATAATTCTACTTTAGAAATATCGTTGACTTTCAACTTTTGACGGAGTATTAAATAGGCAGAGGAACTTGTTTTTGCTTGGGTTGATCGTTGTTTCGGACCGTAGTCCTGGGGAGGTCTAAGGGGAAAGGTGCCCCCTCCCCTTTAGGAAACCTTTCAATATTTGGGTCTTTAGATGCAAGTTCGTGCAATATTTGGGCAACTTTTAAGGAAAATTACTGCAAATTCTTGACATTTCAACAGAGGAAACAAATAAGTGGTTTCTCTCCTTGAATGGAGAAGAGAGGGAGAATCACATTTTAGACCAGTGCTTCCTGCAAAGTGATTTTAATTTAATTTTTTAGTTATTTCTAATAATCATATCAAGGGCATAAGGACCTGCAACCGCACCATTCATCTTTTAAACTATGCAGAAGACATTTCACTATAACAAGATGGCTCTCAGAGTTCTATAAATTGAGTAATAAATGTTCAAAATATATTCTCATAGTTTTTTGGACTAAGGGTGAATTTGGATAGGTTTTATTTTTTCGTCGTTGCTCCCGTTCTGAAACCCTACACGCTACTTCAATGATCGGCATTTTACAATACGTGATGATTCTGTTAATTATTTAGGCATATCCTTTACTCACCACGGAGAAGCCTTTTAAATGTTAAATAATTTACCAAAATGTTCAAGAACTGAAGCTGTGTTAAACTTCCGGTCATCCAGAGATCTTACTCCTGTTGGGAAAATCGTTATAAATAAGGTTTTTGCTATATCGTAGCGTTTCTATATACTCACCTTTTTACCCATTCCGCCATTACATTATTTCAATGATTTAATCAATGTCTTTCACAATTTATGTGGTCAAACAGGCCGGATAAAATCGAAAGATGAGTATTGAATAGTAAAATGAAATAGTGGTCTTAATGTGATGAATGTGATAGCTTTTGCTAAGTTTGTCAAATGTGAGAGAAATTATATATGGACAAAAGGTTTAGTCCGTGGAATATACTCATTTAGTATTCATTAAAGAAATACGGAGCGGATTCCTTTTTGAATGCAACTACTAAAATGTCGAGTCTCAAAATCTTTTATTTACGATATCCTTGGGGGGGGGGGCTTATTCTGATTTTTATTACCATCTTCCAGACCAAAATATGTCTTTTTATCAGTTTTTTCTTGTTAACTGTCATATTAAGATCGAAAATAATACTGTTTTTCTGATTTTTTGAAATTGCAGAAGGCGTTCCCTGGTAATTATTTCTTTGTTGATGATGATGATGATGATGATGATGATGATGGTGGTGGTGGTGGTGGTGGTGGTGGTGGTGGTGGTGGTGGCTGTGGTGGTGGTGGTGGTGGTGGTGGTGGTGATGAGGAGGAGGAGCTATATATCTTCTTTCATAAAATCTATGGCTTCTAATGCGACCCCTTTTCCTAATCGATATGGGATAACTTCTGCTATTCCAAGGACTTAGAAATTAAATTAAAGTTGCTCATGATATCTTTCTAAGACTGACGAGCTCTCTTAAAATTCCGTGTCTCTATGGTTACTTAGTATTTATGAAAATATCTCACTGTCTAAGGCTATATCCAAGTGGAATGAAGATATAGCAATAACAGCACACTTACTAAGGTGACACATTTATCCTACCATTCGTTGCTGTGAGAGACTCTAAGATACAGTTTTTCAGTATGAACATATACGTAGAATTTTGGTTACAATACATTGAATTTGAAAAAAGGGATTCGCCTTTATATAGCGTTTGGAACGCAGTTGAAGAAACCTTAGGACACCTTTTTTTGGTCATGTCCTACTTTTGATTGGTTCTGGTAAAAATCTCTGACCTCATAAAAGACACGTTACTGTCACTTAAGCTTTGGTCATTCTGATAATATGACTCATCCTATCAAGGTAATTTACTTCATGCTAAGTACTTAATTTTCAATTACAAAGTAACAAGACACCTGATGCTCAAAGGTTTGCCCACAATTTTATTTCCTTTTTAGTAGTTAATAGTTATTAAATTTTAATTAAAATGTGATAAGTAATCTCGATCCTTACGTCTTAAGGAACATTCCCGCAATGATATCAATGCAGAACGTGTTCCCTCGTTTGGAGGCAAGCGCGTATCACTGCAAATTACATCAACAAATGCAGCTAGCTGATTTGTCAACCATTCGGACACGGGCATAAGTCTACTTCACCCACTTGCGTTGTTGTTTCGTGAGTGCCATATACTTCACGCACTTGCGATGTTGTTTCGTGAGTGCCATATGCTTCATTGTTTTGCCTCTAAAAATGACTTTGCGTGACGTCGATGCCATAAGGTCTATTGGGCGCAAGGCAAACGCTTGTTACATGATGAAGTTTAATTAAGTGAACTGCATTGAGTCTCCTACAGTGACGTTTGATTTCTCACAGTAATTTCAGTTCGATATACGGTCTAAGCTTGATAAAGCTTTTATCGCATGCGCTGGACTTTCTCAAAGCTAGAAACGGGGTGTCCTGGGGACCTTCCGAGAGTTTTCTCTAGTTAAACTGTGGCTTTAAAGGTTACTTTAAACCATTTGCAGAAAAGAAACTCCTGCGTCCAGGGTGTGATTTGAAACAAATATGGACTGTTTGGTTGAAAACGAACGACTAAAATTAGGTTTTGAACATAGAGTAGGATAGTAGGAACTAGAGGGAGAGCTTCCCGAAACAGCTGTGATCGCATGGGGACTCGGCAGCCATTTTGTGTGGAGGCAAACGACGTCCGTACGTAGTTGAGGTTACATTGAAACACGTACAAATTACGCTAATTTTTCGTGTTCAAAAACATGTTCACAATCTTTTCTTGTAAGTGATCTGCATCAACCAGAGACGGAGAGGGAGTTGTATGTGGTTTGAATTGTAAGATTTTTATGATGATCTTTTGTTTTATTCCCACTTAAGTAAAAATAAACACATTTTTCTTCACTGAGTTTGCACATTGGATAGTCACACTGTTCAGCAGTAAAAGGCTGCTCTTGACAGTCTTGCGCAAACTTTGTGCAGGGTGTCTTTTCGGGACAGATCATACCAGAGGCTTTTGAAAAGGACCATTGCAGCATAGGCAGAGGCGGGCTGGGTTTACAGCCCAAAAATTTTCAGAGTAATGTGTTTCTTTTCAGAATTAGTAAGAAATGACCAAATTGTAAGAGCTCAAACGTCATTACCCCAAATGTTATATAGGATCCACTTCCCCAGTAGAGTTTGGTGTAGCCTACGCAGTAAACACAAGAACGACAACATGTTGTCAATGTGTCTATTACTGTGTTACTGGCCTAACTTCAACTGCATCAACTTCGTAGACTTAAAAATAATTGATTTGATGGCCCTGGCCTGTGCACTTTTACAAAGAGATGTGTACGTAGGGCACTGATCATGTTTTACCAGGGACAGTGGTTTTTATGGCTGAAGTATCGTAATTCTAGAATAACCAGCTGTAGCACATGGAAGCTCCATTTGGGAAAACGTACAGTAAGGCTACATTAGTACATATATCTAGACTATAGGCAACAGATGCAATTTGAGAATGACTCGTCTATGATGAGTCTTGTACTTCTTTGGCTTTGAATGAGGCATCATTTGGTAGGTTACTTTTAAAAGCCTAAGAGGATGGGCAGTCAGAATTCATGTTGTTTCTATGAGGCTGTGAGGAGAGCTGCATATGAATAATTCAAATTTTGTGTTGAAGAGGCTATGGGAATATATGCAGTGACCGCGTAAACCCTCTAGCTTTTGGAAAAGGGGAGCTTCAATCTCAATTCTGCAATTGTGCCAGTGTCATTCTCATATGTCCTGCCGCATACCGTAGTACCAAGTAATATTCAAAGAGTTGACTAGACACCCATTTATAATACTGGGCCATGCATAATGTTACCTGTTTCATAACCAATAAAGGCTTGTTAAAAAATAACTTTCCATTTCTGTTAGGGTATGTGTAGCCTAGATTCTGAAAGCATT
>WURT03067325.1:0-13599 GCA_009936505.3 Holothuria glaberrima
GTGTTTTCTTACGTGTTGCTGAGCACAGTTTGCTTTTCAACAGTTCTCACATTAAAACTAATATTGCAGAGCATTTTCCCATATACGTTAGTGTTACAAGAGAGTAGCACCAGCTCATGATTACATTTTAATCTAAACCCAAAGGATCTGTTAAAACCTGATACAACTCAATTAGCCAGTCAATCATACATGCGTTCATACTAATAGGGATGGGACAAATTCAACTTGATTAGGTCAATGGTTCCCTCCCCCTCTCAACTCGTTACAATATCATTAATGCATCCACGCTACAGGGTGTTAGCACTATATAGTTTTACAGTAGTATGGACTGTGAATGTCAAATTTATTGAAGTGGGGGGGGGATGGGACTCATACAAATGCATAAATTAAAATTTTCTCCCCACGGCCCGGGTCCCTTCCCCCTCAACCTTTCAGAAAATGCCAGTGTCTTATAATGGGTGCTGCTCCTCCCATAAAATTTGTAATACACTACTGTAGATGCTATTGGGGTACGCGTATAGATATCTGGGTTTTTTCTTATGTGGTGTATTAAAGTTAAAGCCGCTATGGAAGACTGGTGATATATTAAGGTGTTTTCGATTCCATGGTTGCTACTGTACAATGGGTAGAAGTGGGACTACAGGTAGTACTGTACGGACTACCTGATTTTGAGCAGGACAACCCAATTTTACAAACTGGTAGTCCTTCGGACAACCATGTCTAATTCCTTTAAATCGAACACTGGTATATATGTCATACTTGGTACTTCTATTTTCATATTGGTGGTAATTGTATTGGTACAGTAACACCCTGATTTGTAATTAATGTACTAGACCTGAAAGACTTCAGTATATTCAGAGTTGGGTACCCATTGACCTGTAAGTTGCCACTCTGAATGGAGTAGTAACTTCTACTGTACAATGACATCATTACTGCATGGTGTACTGCAAGGAATGTGTACAGGTACTGTATCTTAGCAGTTACACTGTGTAAGCTGTCGACTTCTATCATACAAATGATAATACACCAGTAGACGTACACTACAAGCATCTCTATGGCTGACGTGCCAAACTGCCATTGTCGGAGAAAAATAATGGTCAACTAGAGAGAAAATTGTGAATTTGAATGTCCTTTAGTAGTGGAGGACACAATGTTCGAGGCCATAAGACCATGGCCATCCCCTTTTATCAGACTGAGGCTACAACCCAAGCATGGGGGCACTACCTCTCAGGTACAGTCCTTCCATGCCCTTAGGCCGAGGTCGCCAACCATACACTGATATCATTAACAATGCAGTACACAGACTGTAGGTCTATACCACTTTAAGTGTATAGCTGTCACTTGCTTTCACACTGACCTGTACTATGTACGATAACATATGGTGCGAAAACACTTTAGCACATTTGCATCTGGAATATGATTCTTGGGGAGAAAATTGTGTAGTGTAGACCAAAACAAAGACCCATTATAGACGACAATAGACCCTAGAAATAAAATCGAAGACTGATTAATGAAGACTTAAAACCAAAAGGCTTAAAAACAAAGACTTAATAAGAAGACTTAAAAACTATAAGACTTGAAAGTAACACAAGATACAGTATGAAACAAAATAAAAATGAATTATAAGCAAGTGTCTGTTATTTTGCTTTTAAGTTTATCACTACACGTATTTGAAATTGTGCCTTACTGCACAGAAACAGGATTCCAACACTTTAAACAATGAGTAATTTGCAATTACAGTTTGATGAAGATATTTTGGTGTTTAGTGACAACAGGCTACAGTATTTGATTTTAAAAACACCTATTAAGTTTCTTTGGATCTAAGTGTATGGGACTATGTTCAGCAAGAGATGCTGTGTAAGGTTGAGCCCCAAAAATGTCATGTGTGTTTACCTATAAGTGGCATATACTATGCCTGAAAATACAGATTTTTAGGCAGAATGGAAGGGATGTAGTACATGCAGCCCCTAGCCTCCCTGTGTCTATGCCTATGTTTGGCATGTTTCACAGTCTATCATTGGACCGAGGTATTGTCAAGGACTTATGCTTGTGAGTGGACTTTGATTCCTTAGTACTTTTTAGAGCATTTGCTTTATGAGAAGTCAAGTGGTGCAGCCTGAAGCATCCATAGAAAATATTATTTTTTCCTGATAAGACTCACAACTGGTGTAGGCTTTAGGGGAGTTGATGGGTGGATGTGTTGGTGGGGTGGGAAATGGGGATGGAGTTGGTTGGCTGGAATCCAGGCACCCAAGAATTTCCTGGATCCACCCTTTCAATATATATATTATGATAAGTATTTAGTAATTAAACAGGCCTTGAATTTTAGATTTTCCAGGTGTGCTACAAATCACACTCCTCAGAAAATTAAGGAGTGTGGAAGGTGTGCTGTTTCATGAAACTTTAGTACATTTACCCAAGTTCCCATTTTTTATCTAAGTGTGCAAAAAATCGCAGCAAAATATTCTAGCAGTGATTTGAGGCGAGTGATGGTGTGCCATTGCACTCTCACACCTCAAGATTCAAGGCCTGAGTAAATGTTGTGTCTAAGGCTATTTCCCCTTTCCCCCCCCCCTCCCCATTGCCCAATACAGAATGCCTCCCTTGGTTGTAAACACCCCTCCTCCCCTTGGATATTTTATACCTCTATAGATGACAGAGAAGCAATCCTGGCTTTCAGACATCCATGTCATACATAAGTATTGTTGTAGGCTTCTGAAGTTTAAGTCCAAACGTAAAGGAGTCAGTAAGTCAAAATTTGATCCCTTGGTGTTATGTTATGTTGACTACCTTATTTTATACCTGTTTGAAAGCACATTGTCTTTGAACAGTGTGGAACAGCCCTTGCCATGCAGGACTTAAAAGTTTAGTGGATTAAGTCCCAGAGATTTGTGATGGAAAACATTTGAAATAGACCAGTCACTCATGCAAAAATATGCTTTTTCCCACCAAATGCAGTTCTATATGTTTGAAACCACCTTTAGATCATTTTAATGTTTTGGTCAAATACTGAAAAAAAAAGCCCTCCTGAGTGAGATTGATAGCACCTTCTTGACATACCATGTGTTCTCCAACCATTTTGTATTGTAATTACAGTACATCAAAACCACAGAGCATAGTATGTGTATAATCAGTATATGTAATATCATGCAAGCAAATGCTGTTGACAATTGGATTATTCCTTTCACTTTTCTTTCATATTTTAGTAGCTCTAAAGTCTTTTTTTAAGTCTTTGTTTTCAAGTCTTCTTTTCAAGTCTTTGGTCTTTGTTTTCAAGTCTTCGTCCGGTCTTCCTTTTGTTTACAACCGAAAATTTCACTTCTAAAGTAATCTTTGGAAATTAGCTATTAACATGCCTTGGATTAGCATTGAAGTGGCCTTTCTGGTTTTTTTTTTTTTTAAACATGGTATGCATTTCACAGTTTGAAAATCATGTTTGACATTTGGTACAGGTAATATCAGCAGAAAAGGTGACTTCACTCATGCCTTCAAGTAGACATGCTTTCTTATAAAAAAAAAAAAAATATTGCACAGTGTCAGTATGCTCGTGGGTCGTGTGACAACCAGCACCCGTATGTACAGTACAGTACAGTCATTTTCAAACTTTATTAACTCAGTCGCACAGTTTACAGGCAAAACTTGAAAATCATAAAATTATCATTTTATTGTGATGCTTCAACCTTTTACCATGCCAGGTATGGTTATACCAGGTGTGACTTCCTAATACTCTGTATACCATGTACGGTAATCTGATCACAAATAGAAAGCAGTGTGCAGAAATTCTCTGAGCCTCAAAATGTCAATCCTACTGTAATTAAATCATAACCAGTCACTTTGAGAAGACATGTTGCCAGTATAGCCAGTAATAATGAGAGGTTAGGTTGTAATATTGCCCTATATGTAACATTCAGTGTATCTTACCTATTTACGACCCGCTCTTGCTGTATGTTCTTCGGGATAAGTGCTTCCTTGAAATGTTATTCAGCAATTGTTTTTAGAGACATGCAGAAGCTACAGTAAATAGTACTGTATGGAACAGCTTCCAGTAGCTCAACTGTTCAGTACAGAACAGTACAGTATGTTAAATTTCATGACTGCTTGTAGTCTACAGCATTAATTCTATTTAAAGGGAAAATGCAGGCCTGCCAATTTGAGGTACTGTAATGTACCCCCATCATTCTAATTCAGGAATGGCTCCAATCAATCTCATGTGACGATATGTAAAATACGTTAAATTTTTGCACAGTTACCCTTTGGTTTACCTTCAATATTCAATGTTTTTATACAAAAGCTATTCAAACATACTTGAAAGTGAAATGAAAGTTTTATTAGATTTAGTAGATTTTTGAAAATAAACTTTGGGTGACTGATTTTCCCTCTACAGACTTTAACATACTGTGAAGTACAGGAGGCAGGAACATCATTTAACAAGTCTAGAATTAATTGCTAAGTACTGTACATGTTAACTATGAATTTAACAAGTTTGTCAGTATGGTGCATATTTATTAAGAATATTCATTTGGGAGAAGGTGAGGACTTCATAATAGGTATATACTGTATATATTACTTCCATGTCGCCAGTTGTACTGTATATCGGGCAAGGAAAAAGCACGTAAATTATGTATTTAGAGGATAAGGCCTGTCAAGGGAGAACTTAAGCGTACAAGTGGACTAACTTTCACAAGGGTCTGGATTGGAGCCATGCAGTTTTAGTGACCATGTATGCAATTTGCATACTTGGTATTGAACTTGGACACAAACCGTATTGTTTTGTTTTTCTAATACATATTTAGCACTGTTAAATATAGTGTTCTGACAATTTAATATTTAATTTTCCTTTCCCAACAGACTGTTGATCACTTCAAGCCACACTTCATCACCCTCCATTGTCAAGAAGTGGGAGGAAAGCAGTTCCGAAAGTTCATGTGTGAAGTGACGAGTTTTGTGAAGTAAGTACAGGAGTTTAGCAGGATTTTCTGCTCTTTTGCAATTCTTAGGGTTAATACTCCCATTCTTTAAAAACCTGTTTTCAAACAACTATTTGTCATTTGCACCCCTCATTTGGCCCAAGTGGTGATTACTGGTAAAGCCTACTGTAGTTATTCATCTCTAACCCCAGATTTCATTATCCAATGAAGCCCTCACTTTTTATGGTACAACCACTCATCAGAGTCAGTCTTAACTTAAC
Organism: Holothuria glaberrima; assembly: GCA_009936505.3. Classification (NCBI taxonomy): domain Eukaryota; kingdom Metazoa; phylum Echinodermata; class Holothuroidea; order Aspidochirotida; family Holothuriidae; genus Holothuria; species Holothuria glaberrima. The sequence goes on from WURT03067325.1 coordinate 5,189, forward strand.
TCTACACAGTAAATGATCAAATTGAGTCTGAATTCCTCTATAAAATAGATGTCACAATTCAAGGGACAAAATAGCATGACAGAATCGATTAACAGTAATTTCTTATGGTGAATTGATTTACATGTAATAACAATTACTCTATCTTGATTACCTTTGCAGTAATAATGATTGGCAATTAATATTATGGGAACAGTTGAATATGAAAGCAGGAGTATTAAAGGGGCATTACCTTTTTAAGAAATGGGAAATACATAACACAGCCTTGTCCGAAGTGTTGGAATAATGTTTAAGCAGTCCATCCGAAAAATAAAGATAAAGATCCCTCACATAAGTATTCCAAATATTGTTTGAATTGTTGAAAAATAACCACAAAAACTATGAAAATCGATAATGCTTTCACTGCAGTCTTTATTCCATTCAATTCCACTCCTGGTTGAACAAACCAATCAGAGTGTTCTGATATATGAATATGCAAAAGGCAGCACTACGGAAGGTGTCAACATATATGCCAGCGAATGATCTCTGAACACATGATATCCACGCTATAGCTAGCCTTACTATGTACCTTTTTACGTGTTTTTCACATGACTCTGAAGGTAGACTTAAAGAAAATACTAGCATTTTTAAGTGTTATTAACCCACGAGACTGGCCATCGGTATAATATGTGAGTACTGCCTCCGAGGAATAACACTGAACAATTCTTGAATCATTCAAATCCTCAATGGTCAACAGTATCAGCTTAGAGTGTGACATCTGAGATGTTTTCCCTCTGTCCCAAGGTCAAACTCCCTGTTACTGTACCTTTCCCTGTGAAATGTACACACTGGCAGTTGCCTTGTTTAAACCAGGGATTTGTGATTGAACCAACACAAATGTTGTTGGGAACTCTTGGAGAAACCATCCACACAACAATCGAAATTGACAGAGGGAAAAACATTGCTCACAGAGAAAATGGAATTGCCAATTAGCCCTCGGATTCGTCTTCAATCTCTGTAACTGCTGTGTACATCAAAAAAGCTACCACGACTTACAGAGGCACCAGTAAGCATTTTGGATTTTCACACCATTAGATTAGTTCCCCTTGCTTGTAATCGGCATGTACACTTGGGACACATTTTTCGTCAGTTAGTGTATCGTTGAACATTTTACATAGAATATTTGATTATGTACCTGCATGTACCGCTCAAGGACAAAAACTTGGTATGCGTGGAAGAATACATGTGTACAGGTGTAACTGGTTATCGTTGCCAGCGTCAGTATGCAACTGTCTTCTTGAATAGTGTTATATAGGGGGTAAAATCTACGTACTTTTGCTTCAAAAACACAAGTGTATTGTGCAGTAATACAACCTTCAAAATCACACTTTTCCCAGCAAATTGTGAATAACTGTGGCAATACAGGCCCACTAAATGTACAGTTCTTTGGTACAAACATCTGCAGGACTCCTTGAATATTCATATAGTGTTCTGATAGGTGTGGTTTAAGCTAGTTGTAATGAGACAGCCTGTTTCAAAAAAGCCTACAGATTTTGACTGTTTTTGCACCGTTTCTCCAAATTTTGCCATTCTACCATTTTCACTACCATTTCCAGTTACTAGATGAATAGCTTCATCCATTATTAGCATAGTTAGTGTATCGACAAATAAAGAAAAACATTACAGTAGACCTTATGTATTTTCCTATTCTTGATCAGGTAGTATCACTTTAAAGTAATGATGTGCAACTTTGGCAAAGCTACAGTAAATGGAAATTGAGATTACAACTCTCAGGTTAAGCAGTCAAAAGTTGCAATGCAATTTTTTGGTTATAAATTAATGGTCATAAAGTCATGGACATGCTGGAATGCTTTCATGATGCTCTGTTCTACAGGTAGCTTTTATAAGCATGCAAGTACATAGAACAGCATGGATTTTGGAATATCAAAGGTCTTTGAAGATAATGTATCATACCACAGCAGTCTCATTTTTTTTATATGCACCATTAGGACGTCTGGTTCATTCTTGCTGTGTAGTGTTGTAGTTGTGCAACATTGAGCACTTTGTAATCCTTCTAAGAGAAAGAAATTTACCCCTTTTGTGACCAGTTGAGGGCCTTTGGAAAAATTAGCCAACTCGGTATGGTAATGAATTCATTTTGTAGTGATGGGCTGCAATCATTTGATCTTAACTGAGAAAAATTGTCACGTGACTTGATGTAATGTTACAGTTGTGTCAATGTAGAACTTAATGGTTGGTACATGTGGATTTTGAAGTTCTGGTGACAAGCCACCAAAAAGAATGGTTTCACTTGTCAGTTGAAGAGTAAAATCCCCAATGAAAGATCGGTTGGAATTATTTCAATATCTTTTACCATTCTCAAGATGTATGGTATGTTTTCAAATTTTGATTGTTTCTGAAGAAATTCATTGCCTATGCAAAAATAATGATGTAGAGTGTTGCACAGTGTTCAGATGTCTGTTGTTAACCCTACAGTATACTGTATAAATCATCAGAGCTAAATTACTGATCAGTTAGTTTACAGTTTGGTAAGTGATATCAATATTTTTCAAGGAAACAATTTTAACTTTCAGTGCCTTAGCGGATAACAATGCTACTGTAGGTACTAATGTTCTTGAATAGAAATAAAGGTTGAAAAAACGAAGGCTAACAAGTGCCATATATGTCCATCTTTCGATGTCATATATTTGCATATTTAACTGATTGTAATTCATGATACAAGTGTGAAATACAAATTACCCTGTAAAATTGTCAATATTTGGTGGATTTTGATGAGAATTACGGCTACTGTATCTTCTAGTTTTTAGCTCATACCAGCATGCTGGTGTGAGCTATTGTAATCATGCAGTGTCACTCTATCTACTGTATCTATCTGTCCACACTTGTTCAAATGCTCGTCCTTCCACATGCTTCAATGGATTTGTTTGAAACTTGGACACAATCTTCCTTGGGTAGGAGGACAATTGGTGTGTTCAGGAACTTTTGGTGCAAGGTCCCATGTGGGCCGTATGGCCCATTTTATGAAATTCTGCAAAATGCTTCTCCTACAGATTCTCTTGTACAATGTTGATGGTTTGTCATAATGATACTCTATTAGTGGTCCCTTCAGGGTGTTCAGGAATTTTGGCTCCAAGGCCCAAGATGGGCCCTAGAGCCCAATCTTTGATATTTTGGAAAGTAGTTAACCCCTCTTCCTTTTAATGTTATACAGTTGACTGCCTGTGATAATGGTGCTTGGCTAGTGATCTGTTTATTTTTTTTCTGGAAGTTTTGGTCCAAGGCCCCATGTCCTAAGTCGTTTGAGGTCATTTAAAGTTATATGACACTTGTGCTAGTAAAGACAAGAACCCAGCAACCCTTGAAGGTATGAGCTTTTGCACCATTGGTGCTCTAGATAATGCTTTGTACCTCAAATATCAAACTATTTCTTGTCATGAAACCTTTAAGTTTTGGTATTGAAATTACTTTGACAGAGGTGCATTGTTATAGAAGTCTTAAACTCATTTTCACACCCTAAAGGATGTATGCCTTGTTGCAGTCACCAGGTAAAGAGTAGCAACTAGTCAAAGGTTGACATTCATGTCTGCTGGAAACATTCTGGCTATTTATGTTGTGTTTGACCTATAAATCTCTATCCATAAAACAAGTTTTAAAAGAGATTTCATTTGGTATACTGTATTGTGCATCTTAAGAATCATTTAGTTTATTTTTCATCACTTCCATAAGCATACTATATGAAGTACCTGCTCTGCACCCATTCAACAGTGGCCCACCTCCCCATCCCATCCCCCATTCCCAAGGCACTTTGACAAGTGTTGATTTTTATCAAAAATCATGTATGGTATTTTGAGAAAGTATCCATAGGTTTTGACCCCCTTTTTTTCTACCCTACCCCTTCCACATATGTATATTATGTATGTTTTTTTTTTTTCGGACCAATTTGTGCTTCTTGGAACATTCTGCTGTTTTGAATACAATATTTATCAAAATTGTCATTTAGTACAATATACTTGCTTATGGTAAACATGCAGTTTTACATTTTCTGAATAACAGGATGATAGAACATAATAATATGAAACTCATTTTATGCTATTGTCGAAATAACATCATGCCTGCAGTACTGTAGATACTGTTGAAAATGTTTGCTGATCATTATTACTATTAAAATACAAACTTTCTTCCCAATCAACATTTTCTTATAAAAGTAATTAAATACCAGTAAACATGCAAAGAAGTTAAGAACACCTTTACTCTAAATCATACCATGACAGTGCATCTAGCTGGAGTCTGGGAATTTGGGAAACTACAAAGTCCCAATGATTCTCTGTTAGTACCCTGTTTTTGTTTCCTACATACTGTACACTCTATCAACATAATGAAATTACCATAGGCTGCAACTTTCGTTTCTTTCTTCAAAGTGCCTCATGCAATCTTATCTTTTCGTTATTTACCCTTCCCACAGAGTGAGGTAATTGACCTATTTGGCACAATTAACCCTCATAGAAAGTCTTATGGTTCTTCCCATTGACGTTTATATTATTGTGAAAAGATAAAAATGTTCTTTTATGACCACTCTTTCATTTTGTGCAGAAGTTCAAACAAAAGTTCAAACTATGGAATATTACCTTCTCATAGAAACTGCACAAAATAAACATTTGTTTTGTTCTTGAAGTGATGTCTACAAAGTTAAGTGAGAAAAACAATCAGATGGTAATTACTAGAAGCCAGTTTGCAATAATGTACTTCCTTAATACTAATCAATCATATTAACGTTGCTTTAGCAATCTTTTATGAAGTGCTGTAAAGTCATTGGGGCGTCTCCATGGATTTTGAAACTGGATGTGACAGAATTGTTTGCAGTACTATAAACACTGTTCCAATAATTCATACAGTGAAGCCCTGTCTACATGATCATATTTGTCCATTAAAATCGTTATGCAAATGTATGACATTGTTTCACAGATTCCGCCTTGGATTATGCAGCAATTACGTAATACCATATGCGCAATGTTTATACAGCATACAGTACAGTATGCACCATATAATGTAGCAAGGACTTGAAATGTTCTAAATTCTTGATTTTTGCTGGACATCCTATTAATCCAGTAATAGGCATGTTTATAGTAGGTGATGATTTTTTATACTATGACCATAAATAATGAACAAATGATGAGGATGGACCGACATGTTCTCAGATGTTTGGAACATTTGTTGGAAAGATGAAACGTACAGCCAAAAGTTTGAACACCGTCATACATGTTGGACATTGTTTAACTTTGTTGGCGAGCCTGTCTACACAGTAAGACATTTGTTCATGTACATCATCATATACATGTATGATGAAATTTTGAACAAATGTGTGATTGTGTAGATGGGGCTTAAGACTCAAAACAGGTAAAATTATGTTTAAACTATGGATCATGTTTACATGTGAGTGTTCATAAGCAAAGTACAGTTCTACTGAGCTATCCCAATTTAGGCTATTTGGTAAAGTTGCTTGCAAACAATTTTTACGGTGTACAAAGGGAATCATTTGCAAAGGAGAAGTGACTAAACAGGGCCTTTTCATGGATACTGAAAGGGTAGATTTTGCATTAGCATGGTACCTCTCCACAAAGGACTAGGGCTGCAGTCATGTTGCATGATAGACATGTTTTTTGAAACTTCTGTTTTGTCCTTAAAACTGTAGATGTCCAGTACCACCCTTTAATGTTGTAATGTACAATTGTATGTGTGTACTGTTGGGGACTGATAAGTGTATTATCAGGGAGCAGCCAGGGTTGTTTAATACCTTAATTATGTTGTGCTTGTTCATAGAAAAATCCAAAAAACTGGGATACCGTAGGGTATCATTTTTAAGTTGAAATTAAAACATATATATATATATATATATATATAGATAGATAGATATGAGGTCGATCACTGCGTAGCAGTCGTAAAATGTGTAGATCAACAAAAGTAATGAAAAAATGCTTAATATTTAGTAGAAAACTCTGCAACGTTTCAGGTCATTACCCTTCATCTGGCGGCTAAATAATAACTGATCAGTAAAGCGTGATTCAAATGAAATAAATGCATGCCTACACGACTCCAACAACGCATGTGCATTGGCATTGCTCGCAGAGCGGATATGTACACTGTGAAATAATGCAAACACTTGTAAAGCAGTAAGACCTCGTAGGTTCGTCAAATATAAGTAGAAACTGTCTTGACATGCGTTGGCAGCGCTCGTAGAGTTTGAATATACACTGTAAAACAACGCAGTGAAATAACGCAACCGCGTGTAAAGCAGTTAAACAGCGAAACCGGGAACCTTCCATTTTCAGGCAAATTCTGAGTCCAGTAAAAATGCACTCGTATAATGAAGTCCAATTGCGAACTCGGGTATCACAGCCCAAGCTGCCGTGTATCTGCGCTGAGTTAAGTGCGAAATCGCCTGACCTGGACAGGGAGCTGTTACAGCCCCCTACAGCTACCTGGACCAAACAATGAAAATGTGAAAACTTTTCGAAGTGCAGTCCTTTACTAAACATAGTATTCCACAGTCTACAAAGACCTAGAGATTACGGATCGGCGGACATCACACCTTGTCGTATTGCATTTGACTTTTAGAATGACACTTTGTAATAAGTTACCGTCCAGTCTCTTAACTCAAGCTGCGGATACAATTAAATAAAAAAAAAAAGAAAAGCAAGAACTCAAACTGAAACTAACGCTGACTGATCAATATTAAAGGAAAAAATGCAGCCCCCCCAATTTGAGTTAGTGTACCCTGGTACACTAGTTCAGAAATGGCTCAGATCAATCATGTGACAATATTTTTGTCGTATTTTTTTTTTTTTCGCCGTATTTTTTTTTTTTGCCCTATGGTCGACTGTTCAACAACTTTCGCCCTAAGTGGGGAATTAGTGAAGTATATATGTATGTATATATATATATATATAGAAAAAAAAATACTGCGAAGAATGGATTCCCCTTAACTTTTTCACACACTTTTTTTTATAGGAATACATAAACGTGTGGTAACGTCCTTTTACAGACACAATCTATATGCTATTACTTCTAGTCGACAAATTTACGGACACCTATCTGTTCAAGCACACGGATGGCAGGCCATTGAAATAACGCTGTTTATATCTTGAGGATGTTAGGGGGAAATATATATGCTTATGTATTTTATTGTTTTTTTTTTTTCCCCTTAAGGTAGGAAGATATAAAGACTTTCGCCTTCAGGGGGGAATAAGCATTATATATATATATAGTGAAAAAACTGTGAAACTGGGAAATCTGGCTGAGCTGAAAAGAAGTTGACTCCACCGGGATTTGAACTCGGGACCTCCCGCTTGCTAGTGCGGACGCTCTAACTACTGAGCTATGAAGCCAAGATGGTTTGGCCTTTGTTCAAACACCATATGAAGCACTCGCAATTCACCTCCTGAGCAGGCACCTATTTTTGGAACAGCACTAGTTCTCCATTGATGCAAGCCCATCCAGAGATCACGAATGATGCCATCCAGCTGAACACAATTGTATATATACAGTATATATATATATATATATATATATATATATATACAGTATATTTTCAATAAACAGAGGAAATTCCACATGAGGCAGTTAATAACTTTCTTCCATTCTCTAATTTCCTCATAAACTGTATTGTATATAACAAAAAAGGACTTGTAAGCAAATTTGTTTGAGAGAAGCAATCTGGCATTAACTTACTGTAAATCAGTACACTTTCTAACGGATGAGTCTCATAATACTGTAAACGTTGCTTCAAATTTGGGTCTCTTGCAAAGTATCTGTAAAGTGTATATGCTAGTGAGGGAATCAGCAGTCGTGTTGCATGTTAGCACTTTTGCAACTTGATATTTATTTAATTTTTTTTTTTTTGCATTGCATTTTTGAAAAATTGCAGTGCATTGTTTTGTGCTCAAGAATGCAGTTCTCCATCACCAACATGTACAGTGCATTTGTGTAAAGTAAATATGTGTGTACTGTCTATTATTGCTACAGTGTACTGTATTATCTTCTGTACGGAAATTGGGCTATTTTTAAAATATGCTTTTTCATGGAAAAAGCAAATATTTGAGATACTGTATATGTGTAAGAATACAATACTGGAACACAAAAGTGAGACACTGAGGTATAAAAGCAAACATGAATGCGACTCTCCATTCAATGCTAAAATTTCTTGCTAAATATACTGGAACATTGTATTAGCATGTAAAGCAACATGTTTGTGAGATGACTTAATGATGTTCCTTGCAATAGCTGTCAATAATGTTACGTTAGTTACGAAGACACCAAAGTAACTTTATGAACCAACTGTTTATTCAATAGGATTTAATTTGCTGTAATTACATCTGGATTTTGTTTATAATACAAGTTGCAATGATATATTAATGTTT
>WURT03067336.1:0-13599 GCA_009936505.3 Holothuria glaberrima
TTGTGTTCTTCACAGTGTGCCATGAACTGTTCCAAAGCAACTTTTTCAAGAAGTTTTGACAGAAAGTTCAAGTTACTGACTGGTCGATAGGACAGGACTAGGATGTATAAAAGGAGTAACGCATCACATTACTGTGGATCCAGATGTGCCTCCTGTGATTCATCCTCCAAGGAAAGTTCCAGTCGCACTAAGAGCTAAAGTTACAAAGGAGTTAAAAAGAATGGAGGAACTGGACGTTATAGAAAAGGCAACAAGTCCTACGCAATGGGTAAGCAGCTTGGTAAGGACACTGAAGAAAGACAAAGTTCGTACTTGCTTAGACCCACAGCACCTGAACAAAGCTATTGGTAGGTAACATTTCCAATGAGAACTGTCGATGATACTGCTTTGCAGATGCCAACTGCAAAAGTTTTTTTCTGTACTGGACGCAAGTTCTGGTTTTTGGCAAATAAAGTTGGACAAAAAATGTCAAAGCTGTGTACTTTCAACACCACTAACGGTCGATATATGTTTAAGCGACTCCCTTTTGGCATCTCATCAGCCCCAGAAGTCTTCTAAAGCGTAATGTCGAAAGTTTTTGAGGGTATCGAGGGCGTGGAGATTGTGGCATACAATATAATCGTATCATTTGGAGAGTCCACTCCACCCCCAATCAAGCCTGATGGCATAGAGAAGAGTACAGACAATTTAATCGTTACTAAGAAAAGCATTCGACTGTGAAAATGACCTTTATTTGGCACTTGTAGACTTCCGTAACACACCTCGTGACGACACGTTAGGTTCACCCGCACAAAGATTGTTCGGTAGGAGAACAAAGACATTAATACCGACTTCAAGGTAACTTCTCTAACCGAAAAATATCCAACTACAACAGGTTACACAGGGACTGACAAAACAGAGACAAAAACAAAAAGAGTACTTCGACAGGAATACCAGGAAGTTACCACAACTAAAAATAGGCGACTAAGTGAGAGTTCAAACAGGCAGCGGGGGGGGGGGGGCGATTCCCTCAATCGTTAATGCGACCGCATCTCCCCCGCGGTTTTATACTGTACATAGACCAGACGGTGTGAGGTATACTCGTGATCGCAAACACTTAAGAAAGACAAATGTAACTGTGTTTAAAGAAGATGACTTAGAACCCTTTTCACCGGACACCGACCTGGAGACGACTGATACTAGGCCGACCACAACACAAATACGACAAAGACCGGTTTAGCACAAAGACTATGCTATGACTTAGATGATTCCTCATGACAGGACTGAAGTTTTCATTGTTAATGTTAAGGTAATGAACCTAATTGTTAATGACGGCTATTTCCATTTTATGTTTGTAAAAATGTAAGGCTAATGACCAGAAGTAAATGCTTTTGAATAATTTCTAAGAATTAAGGGTTAACTCAAAGATGTTGTTTAATCTTCAAAAAGAGGGAGATGTAACATATGTCAGTTGCAGTTTGTAACACCCACATTACTTATTCAACTTTGTATACTTCCGGACGGGCTTGTATGCACTCACAAATCACATTCCATTAACCGGACAGTCTTTTCCAAGCCAGCGACTTGTAAATACATATCCGGTCCTTACTTAATAATAAACCCACGTGTCTGTGTCATCTTTAATCAAGACCCAAGTCTTTACATGGTGTCAGAAGTCGGTGCTAGAAATGAATTTTTCACAATGGATCAAATATAACAACCTGGTTTTTAAGCATCCACGGAAATATATCAGAAAAATGGCGAAAATTGAAGCAAATATTTGAGCTTTATGTGGAAGCCAGTGCACACAGCACAAAGGCAGAGTGTTGAAAGTGCAATTCTTGTAAATCTCGCAGGAAAAAACGCGGTCGAAACTTACAATTAAATTTATAAATAATAAAACCACGTGCCAGTGTCATCTTTACTGAAGACCCAAGTCTTTACAGTCATTTAAGATTGTGTACATTCGGGGACCTAGCTCCTTAAAGGAGCAGAAATTCTTCCGGTGTAAACGTTTGGTTTCGGCCCTCACCTCCTCTCCAGAGAGTCGAAGGGACTTTGGGAGAAGTATTGTGCTTTGCAAGCACACATAACGAGTCTCTCGATGGGTCATCCAATTTTGTCTTCATTTCAATTAAAGAAAATTCTTGGAGGTCAATACCTTTTTCACATTCCATGAAACGAAAGTGGACTGTGCTATGTTTGGGATACATCTTTGTGGGTGAACAAGCAATATTCAATTGCCTTATGGTAAAAATTTTAAAGGGGCTTTAGCAAACTTGGTGTCTGATCATTTAAAAAAAAGCATGAATATAGTGGTTAAATAAATTTTCAGTTGTCTATATACATGGTTTCAGAGTATTATAGAAGAAAACTATCACTTTGTTAATACAAAGATCTCGCTAGAAAAGAACGTTTAGAAAATAAGTATCTTACCCCAGGCCACTAATGCAGCTTTCGTCACGAAGTTCCTTTGTTGTTCATTAATACTTTTAACTAAGAGAAAGTAAAGTTCTGTTGCTTCTACACTCATCCAAGCCGCAGAAGAGAGACAAAAAAAGTGCAGTAGTCCCCCAAATATGATACAGATAGTACTTGGGTATGCCAAGCTTATGTCAATCAGAAAACAGCAATACATTCCAAAGAGGGCGATGCACATATTCAAGGTTAACTGTTTTGCTTGACTTGTGCGAAGCTCTCTGTAAAATGAAGCAGGGAGTTGACAATTATGATTATAAACATACATTTGCATATTCGATACACCATTTCTAGTTTCCAGTGATTTGCGAATTCTTTCGCAGCCTCACCATGCTTTCTCTCGTTAATCATTGGCAACAATTCTATCGTATTTTACACAATCTACTATCTACCGTTAAAGTTTTTCTTCACCCAGTGACTGACTTAATTCTGTTTAATTTAATGAGGGTCTTATGACAGACTCACAGATTCCTGTAACATGTTTCTTTACTCAAATTTTAGCTGAGAAAACCGATTTGTCCAGCTTAAGATTGAGGTAAGTGCCACCTGGAATGGTCATTAATGCTAACATGTTTTTTTTTTATTTCCTAACATGTCTATAAACAGAAAAAAGTCAGGTATATGGGTATTTTTGTGGGGTTGGGGAAATACAGCAGGGTATCTGCTAAGAGTCAGGGTGCTAAAAAATAAAATCTTAACGGGTAGGGGAAAGTAAAATAGCTGTTATTTTTCATTTAGCAACTCGAGCGTAACATACAACCCCTAAAATTATTGGCAATTTTTTTTTGTAAATATAAATATTTTGTTAATCACGTGACTTTGAAGGTCCTTAAAGGTCAAAAGCTACGATATATAACCTTTGACCTAAATCTTGACTATGTCATTTTAAAATGTAATTGTGTGCAGTAGATTGATACATTTGCTCTAGTTCGACCTGAAAATAATTTTAGTCCACTAATGTTTCAGGGTTTGTACTTATGAATCACAAGTGTCAAACGAAAAGTTATTAAGGATTCCCCTAATGGAATACATGTTTAGTGTATTATTACAAGAGTTGTTTGGGGCTGTTTCTGCATACTTAATCACGTAACGTATTTTGCTCCAGAAGAGTATTTTAAAGTTTGTTCACATAAGGCATATGACATTACATTAAGATTTCCACTTTTACAGTTATGGGTGTTTGCATACTAGCAAAATACTAGGTAAATATTATTAATTTGACTCGTTGCCTTTCTGAAATTCGCTCCTTTTTAAGAGTTGCTGGCAGAAAGAAGACACGAATTCTCGTTTGGGCCCCGACTAGTTTAAATAATTGGGTATATCAAGACCTTCATGTTACCCGTGGTTGTATGGGTACTCACACAACTGCTACGGAAGTCCCACTGGATATCACTACACACACTTAGAATGCGTTTTCTGCTTAAATTCGTCTTGTTATATTGTCATGCAGTTTCATGGCGGATTTTGACAGTGACGACTAGCAGCACACTCTACACAGAGCTTCACAATTGCATAAAGCAGGGAGGTGTTACTTTGACAGGAGATCCAACTTAAAATGTAATTTATTCTAATCCTCTTTGATTGGATTAAGAGTGAGAAGATAATCAATTAATGACAGATGATAGGAATTCAGAACCTCTATTTCTTTTGTCTAATACTTAAAGTTGTTATTTCCTGTCAAAGCCAACATTTGTCAACGACTCTATTAGGCTGACAATAGGATTATCGTGAACAATGGTTTGATGTGTAGCAAGTTGCCGACAGCCTAGTAAGCGCCAATGTTTTAACATTGTCTAAAGATCCTTGTAATAAAATAACTGTCCATGCTATTTGCAACATGCGGGAAAGAGCTATGAGGCTATATGTTACTGTTGATTTTTCATCAATTTGCGCATTATTTCGCAACTTTGAGGTGGTGTAGTTGTGCTCAAAATGTAACAAGGAATGACAATATGGTGTCTTTAAACGGGGCACAACGCGCAAATTAATTTGCGTCCGAAACGACTGGCAATGTAAAATAAATGGGCAAATTTTCATGTGCCGCTCTGCAAGAATTAGCAGACGACGTGAACCTTTGTGTCTAGTTTCTTAAGTACCTATAAGCCTATTATGTATGGAAGATTACTTCAAAAAGGGATTACTGTCGGCAACTAGCTAGATTCAAAGAAGGGTTAAAGACGTGTCCCCTTGAAAAATAACACCTCCCTGCATAAAGTAATTAAGCACATCCTGTTCTTCAAAAACTTGTTTTCGATATTGGTTTCGACAGCAGTCTATGCTGTTTCCCCATGTATGATATAAGTGGAAACAAAAAATGAACGTTATGAGAAAATTACGATTACGATAAAACTTACTTGACGAAAAGATTGGAACCAATTGTACATAAAAGACCACAAATAGATACCACACAACCGGCGATGATGAAGATATACAATGCAAAGTTGTCAATGTTACCTTGGCCACCCTATGTGAATGAAAAATAACGCAAGTATTTTAAATTTTTTTCGTTAATCATTCTTCGCAAGATTACTTGCAAGATTAAGCTTAATTTTCCCCGCCGCATCCCATGTGAGGGCCTCTTGCATACATTGTTTTGTTTGGGTGAACTCTGTTCAACGATCTGGGGTCCCTCCTTACGAAACTTTTGCCTCGTGATCGTTATTTTAATCTACAAATAGAATAAGGAGAAAGAAGGAATTTTTTCCTGTGAAACAAATGCACTTCTCTGCCTCTTCGAGTTAAGTCTGAGAATAAAATATAAAGGTCTTACCACAGACCTCCTCCAAACATTGCAGGTCTCTTGAACATTTTGTGGAGCGTCTACATGCGAAGTATGAGATCCATACATAAAGTTTTTTGAGTTATCATGTTTAGAAAGGTTTCTCATTTCGACCTCATTTTTGAGTTATCATATTTAGAAGGGTTTCTCATTTCGACCTTTGGTAACTTCACATGACTTTTGACCACCACCATCAATACCATACTTTTTGGACTTAATGTGGAACATCTGCAAGCTACATGGGGAATCCTTACCTTTTTGAAAGATTAGATTTACGAGTTTTCTTATTTAGACCTTCGGTGAGCTAAAAAGACCTTTCACCTCTCCAAAACAAAAGATTCTTGAATCTAATTTAGCATATCTAGATATTAATTATGAGATCCCTTAAAATTTTTCTTCAAAGATCCCGTTATGATGTTTTTCTTCATTTGACCTCAAGTGACCGTTATAAAAAAAAAAAGGCTTCTTGAACTAAATGTGAAGCCACTGTGACTTGAATCAACTTAAAAATACTTGTACGATTTTCACTTTTTGACCCCGACTAATCTTATACGACCCTTGAACTCAACCAAAATAAAATGAAAACATTTATGTTCTTAATACATAGCATCCACAGGATCTCTGAATGTTAGCCTTTATAATATGTCATGTTTACAAGCAGCTACAAGCTTTTCAAAGTTTCACTTCTGTAACTTAAAATGAACTTTGACTTCGACCAAAAACAAAAACAAAAAGAAAAAAAAACAATAGAAAACATAGTATCCTTCGATTAAATATGTCAAATCTATATACTAAGTATTAAGATTACCTATCTTCGCTATCTTGAGTTACCGTGTTTAAAACATGAGTGTCACAAATACTTACATTTACACACAATCACGTACATACGCACTCCTCCGCAATTTCATGGACACCTTACCACTTGGCCTCCGAATCCTTGACCCTAGAATTGAATACCAAGTTTAAGCCATGCCTAGTTGACCACAATTAATTCACAATCTATCAGAGAACTTCCTGTGCAGTTCTCCTGAGATCAATAAAGTTAAAGGGGTTTGTTGTTGAATTGCAATGAGACACAGGTGTAAGTGATAAAGATCATCACTGAGCAACAGCTCTTAGCAAAAGCATGGCTTTGCCCTTTAAAGACTGTTTGATCAACAGAGCAAGCTTGTTAACAAAAGGGATTAACTGTTGCAAGTGTAGAGACAAGCTTCACCCAAGGAAGGGCTTTTCCTAGGGTGAGGTTGGTTGAAATCTGCTATAGAATTCTGGCAGCATGCAGAAAGTTTTGATTGTATAGAAACTGATATTATTATTATTATTAAAATAGGACATATCAAACATAAAGCAGGGGAAACTTTAATTTACTTTTTGTATGGAAATACATTTGTGATAGTAGCCTTTCAAACATGCAAATTAAGTCTTGTCTCATTGTCAAAAACCAGCTAAGTGGACTCCTTCCTAATAAGAAAACCTTCCCAATTAGTTAACTAGATTTCTCCTTTCGTTCCATTTTTCGGATAAGATATTGAGGCTATCAACTGTGACTTCACAACCGGAAATTGGAACTAAAACAAACGCCTTATACTATCAGCCTTCGATATATCAAAAAGCAGCGAAATACATGTACAACATACCTAGTTTGATCATTGAACCACCATTGTCCTTACATCAGCAAATGAACGACGTTTTAATGAAATTTTAAACCAAACGTACGTACCCCCATGACTGACGTCACCCCCGTGGGTTAGTATATACTAACCCACGACCGTGAGGGGTTAGTACGGAATAACCCATGGCATGTGACGACCAATCATCCAATCACATGTAGAGGAATTAATAAGGTGTTATAGAATGCAAAATGAAGAAAGAAAATAAAACCGTTGACGACGATGACGAAAAAGATGACGGAACAACGGTTATAATCATGAAGTAAATAATGATATTTATCAGGACAATAAAAACGACAAGAGCAGTGATGATAATAATACCTTCGTCTAAGAAATAATTGGGGAACGCCAATGCTCCCACCCCACCACTTGATTTTGTGCAACAATACAAAGTAAGCACTATTACCCTGAAAAACGGTTCAACGATGTCAGTTTTGTTATGTGTAAAATTTCCGCTTCCATCTTCAAAACAGTTGCCATCAAAAGCGTCTTTCCACTTAGCAACAGCCACAAAATCGCCCTCACATTTGCGAGATGCAAGGGATTTTTCACCTAAACCAATAAAGATGAGAAAAGGTTTCAAATTTACGAGCCCTATACTAAAGATGTTATAGTGAAATAATATCTTCATGTCACTTTTCTTTTTGCGTCTTCTATTAGTATTAGACAGTACTGAGCTTTCTAGTTGTATAAGATATAATCTTAGATATCATGTAAGCTGCTAAAAGAGCTGCTAAATAATATTTTCCTTAAAGAATCTTACCATTAACTTCTTTTCTTTGTGATCCTAACTCATTACGAAATACAACACAGGGCAAAGGTAGATTGCAATATCGGATCAAACCTTGCTAAAATTAGTCAACTTGAGGTCGGAATTTCCTCCGAATTGTAGATACATTTGGTATGGTTAAATATTGTGAAAACGGCTTAAAAAGTATCTTACTCGTTGTCGAGCACAATTCAAACGAAAAAGCTGTTGAGTTGACCACAGTGCTTGGAAATGTCACGAGGTCTTCAGAAGTGTTAACTGACTCACCGACACAGAATGCTACGGAAAGAAATGTAAATTGAAGCTGCTGGTTAAAATTTTGTGTTTTCACCTTTGTTGTCACAATGAATTTTTATCTGCATCACACAGCGTCCTTGTGTGGAGCATAACGCATTCTTTTTATTTCATCTAGTAGTTAAGAACTCTTTCCAACATTCCCCATTATAAATTCCAGTTGAACCCAGTTGCAAATCCAAATGGGCTCAACTAGGATTTAACTGTGTTGAACTGGGGTCTAAATGGGTTCAACTGGGAACCAACTCGGCTCAACTAGGCTCCAACTGGGAATGAATGAGGGATCATGGCATTCAACTGTGCCGAACTGGGATTGGTTGTGTTATGAACTGGGTTCAACTGGGAGTTTAATATTCTCAACTAGGTTTTCAAAACCAGTTGGAATCCTAATTGAGAACCAAGCTCAACCCAGTTGAACTCAGTTCAAGTTTAATACACTATGTTGCATATTTCCTCAACTGGTATTTCATAGACTACCACAAATTGCTTGTGCATGATATAGGAACTGTGTTTATCTGCATCTGGGGCTGTTTGTCTTGGTACATGAGGGACCTTAGACGAATGATTACACAAACCTATGGGCCCCATATGGGTGAACCCATATATGAATCCCATAAAATTTTTTTGCAATCAAGGTTCACAAGGGGCCATATGGGCCAGCCCACACTCATGTGGGATGTACTGCACTTTACCCATATTTTATAGTTTCATATCAGTTGCCCACATGGCCCCAGAAGTACGGTATCCCATATGGATATGGACTGGCCAATATGGGCCCTTCTTAATCCTGGGTGAAAAATACTATCGGCCGATAATGCTAGCCCATATGGTGCCCTTAATAAAGGAGCCCATACGGGAATGTCACTCATGGGTTCTGGCCTGACTGTAGATATTCCTTCCCTAACAGTGCCAGCATATACTAAATATAAAAAGAATTTTTTTTTTACATAAAGGCATTTGAAAGTTTGCCCAAGGTGTGAAGATATGGGGGGGGTAGATAGCTTCCAGGAATTTAGGGGATAGGTGTAAGGTAAGATGTATAAGGGCTATAGGATTTTGTTTTAAACTTTTTATGTGCACAACCTTACCTCTCCTTAACTCACGGCCTAGTCTGCAGCACCATTATGCATCTTGGTCAGTTCATTATAAGCCCCCTACCCCCATCGACAGGATTAAACCTTTTTCAGTGGAAAAAGGAGGGTTCATTTCCCAAGGCCCTATATATCGCCTTGAGTATACCATTAGTTGTTAATGTCATTTCAGATATTGACGCAAGCTCAGTACTACCACATAAAAGGTGGAGTTCTCAGAACAAGGAGGAGGAAGAGTCCCCCTGAAGATTTTCCCCTCCTCGAGAAATTTTCAAGGTGCCATTGACTAATTCAAACATCTTTACACATTTGGTCACCCCCTGAATTTTTTTCGCCTCCGGTTAAGCCATTCTGTCCCCTTTAGTACGAAACTTTCTGACAATGGGCCTGGGAGTTCCCTGGGCGTAGGGGAGTAAAACTATCTCAAATATTTTGGGAATGCTTAATTGACTTTAAACATTTCAAACAGTCCATTTTGTTCCAATGAGTCTTCACCCCCATTCCCTCCTCCATCTTTCACAATCATCTCTGCCCCTGAAGACTACAACACTGATTGAACGCTTATTTACATGCCCTATATTATTAAAGGTTCATTTGGCATGCCATAGTACAAACTTAATGTTGTCAAAATTTGAATGTTGCAGGAATTTTCCTGATATTGTGGAAGTTTGTGGAATTCTAGGGGCTAAAAGGGTTATTTTTAAAATTAAAAGTGCTTAAACATGGATTAAGTTCTGTTTGCTGCAATTAAATTTGGATATTAAGGTTTTAAATCTTTTGTTGATGAAAATGTTGGTGCTGTTGATCAGGAAAATGAATTTGATTTGTGGAAGTGCTTTGACATATTTCGACAGTTACCTAATTTGGAATCTGGAGTGTGGAGTCCTCTTCAATCACCCCGAAATTTCAACTTCTTTTTCGTCAAAGAACTATCAGAATCATAGTAAGTCATGTTTTAAGTTAAATTATTTATTTAACCAGGTATATTGCTCTCCTATAAGCCAAAAAGATGGAAATTTGCCTAGATATTGATTAAGCCTTTGTAGTCGTTAGGACATAGCTTAATGATACTGCAATATGTACTGTGTACTGTGTACAGTATTGTGTACAGTAATGCAGCCTAGTGTAATCCATTCTGACAACTGTTCTCGGTCAGTTCTATAGCCTCATGATAAATGGTTTTATGAAGGGAAAACTGTAAATTTTGAGCAGATGCCCAAAAGATTAATAACACTGGCCTTCAAATTCAAGATTTAGGCTATAGTTAGCAGGGTGTGTTGGAATGTTGAGGCTGAACAATGAAGAAATAAATTGCCCATAGGCCTAAAGCAGAGTGGTGAAAATACTATAACACCTGGACCTAGGCAATTTCCAAATTCCAGTAAAAAGACATTGCTAATAAATTGTTGACATCTCAATATTGTCAACAGGTACAGTACTGTAGGCCTATGATAATAGCCTACCGTACTGTAAAATGATTCAAGGGGACAGGAAAAAAGTGACTTTCAGGCAGATTTGCACAGTCGTTGTCACTCGCACAGGTAGTTTTACAACATCTGTTGTATGATTAATTTCATCTAAAAATATAAAGTGTGCGTAGGTTTGTGAAATTTTCTAGGCCTAAGCCCTACGGCCCCGACCAAATTCCTTACGATGGTTATATCCTGGCATTTTCCACCATGGTGCACATCATAAGGCCTAGATACAATTGCAGAATACCCTGCAAGGTCGAAGTCTCGTTTTTACATTGGCTGCGGGGCTATATGCAGTCCCTGCATATCCTAATCCCCTCTTATCAAGACACAGTTTAAATTCTGCCTGTCCTTGTAAAAGACAAGTTAGTGACAACCTAAAGATTGAATCACGCTTTATCCCCATAGCCTCTTTAAGACACAGTTGGTCATTTCGTGTCAAATCACTGTGCACAAGATGCTGCTCGACTTATTAACTCAAAACAATTCATTTAAATTTTTGTGTAAATAATATGTCACAAAAATAACATATTCTGAAAATTTTGGCAAAATTCCTGGAATTTTGACGGATTTAAAATTCTTTGAAATTTTGCAAATTGGCAGCTAAATAACATTTTGGCATTTTTGTCAAGTTTGAAGTCTTATTTCTCAGCAAATATATCCCATGTAATCGGTTTCTGTAGTATGACGCTTTTTGAATGTTTTTCTGTTAAGTTACGGCTTCCTAAATGACCAAAATTTGCATTTTTGACTATAACCGCCACACCTTTTGCCAAGTGAATACAGAATTCTATTTCCTGTGATACATTTGTAAGAAATGCAAAGTTAAAAATGCTGTTTTGCACCAAATTGTGCCACACAAAGCATTTTCGGAGGTAGGATTATCACTGATGGAGTCATGAAATCTCTAAGTTTTTCCTTTGTCATTGAGATACAAAGTAGTTTACAAAATTGGCTTAAGGGTTTTAGGTATTTTGGTTCATTATTTGCTGTATCAGCTGGTAATATTGCTTTGTCACCTAAAATGGTGCATCTTCAAGGTCAATAAAGTCAATGTGACTCGAAAAAAAATCTGATAACTTTTCCTTAGAAAGGTATATCTATCCCCAACATGATATTAAAATATCCTGAGGGTTTAATTCATAGATTTCTTTTTAAAATCCTTCAAAATACGACAGTTTCATTTAAATGTTTTGCATACAGTACAGTACCCGTGTGTACAAGTACAGTACTACACAACTGCAGTAGACAATACAATCATACAGTATTATTTTAGGTTTCTTTTATTAAATAAAAGTAAAAAGCGGCCTTTCGTTTTTTCGAAAGCTCTACCGTACGTGTAGGTCAGCAAAATAAAGCCAATTTGGCTTTTTTAATACCAATCCAAAAAAAAAAAAAAGCTACAGAGCGTAAATATTGTACTAAATGCAGTACTGTAGCCTACAGTATGTACAGTATGCATTTGCAGTGTTCATTCATACTGTATATACTGTACTTTGCATGCACTTCAAAAAGGTGAAGCTTACTGTAAATACTTTGAAGGATTAAGAAAAAGTCAAGGAATTTAACCTTCAGCATATTTTAATTAAAGAAGGTGATTTGAAGAAGAATGATCCAGTTTGAATCCTGACTGCATATTGTTGTGATCTTGCTAAAGACAACCAAATTTTGAATGCGTATTCTTATACCGGTCTACCCTCTGAAAGACAACTGAACCTTCATAGACTACTGTACATAACAAGAAGTTTGCCTAGGAATATGTACTTTGTATCCCGAAACATCTTAAAAATATATCCAAGAGATGGGTACAGTAATAATTTATTACTGTATATCCATTTGGCTTCTTAGTTGTTACAAAAACAAATGGACTACTGACTGTGTTTCATTGTAGCTCCTCTTAAGGTCACAACTACCAAGAAATAGTTGGGTGATCAGCCATCTTTGTTATGCACTTTAAATGTACCTTTTCCTCACAGCAAATTTTAGATCTAAAATCTTAATTTTATTTTCATACTTTCTTACTTCAGCTCCCACAATACTGTACTTATGTTTGGTCTCCAACTTTTTCTGGAAAAGGAAACAAAATATAAAGGGGGTTCATTTCAAAAAAAAAAAAAAAAACTACTACCGAAATCAAAATGTCACAAAAACATGCACAAATTGATCTTTCTCTGCCAAGGGAAACCAGTAGGGCTTTGCTTTTAACATAGAACCCACACACCTGGTTCAGTGATCTTAATACTAGTATCATCATTGAAAACAATTAGCGTTTACAGATATTTATCATTCTCTTCACTACAGGGAGTACAGCATGGTGTGATCAACCCCACATACAGTAATCTTTGGAGTTGTGATGGACACTCTGTATGGTATGTACTCAGTTCAAGCTTGGAGGTAAAGACAGTTGGCTTATTTCGCTACAACAGGAGATGCTGTAAAGGGAGTGGACACAGCGGGCATTTGGCAACTCTACTGTCATGGTCATACTTAATGTGAACTGAACTGTACCCTCTCTAAAGATACTGTAATTATACCAGAGTTCAAATCTGTACAGGAAAATTAAAGCCCATGGCTAGCTAAAAAAAAATTGTAAGACTTTCAGCCGACATGCTGTCAGCACCTGAACTTTCACAAGGAACCCTTGTGATGGGAATTATAGACTGCATGGAACCCTTAATTTACCAGGGAGCTACCACAGTACTCAAAATGGCAACCCCCTGAATATACAATGTTTTGAAGGAAACCAGTATGGATACAGTATGATAAGCTGTTACGCGGTGGAATAACGACATGGTCGGATCTACAATTTAAACATTACTTAAAGTGTCAATTTCAAGATGTGTTATGTGTGTTTATCCATGGGCCTTAAGCAACATTGTAAAATGTCATGTGTTGTGAAGAAAGACCTAGCAGAAGAACATAATTAAGATACATGTTTTACAGATGTACTTTATACTGGAAACTTGTTTGGCTCAAGATTTTGAATGATGAAAGACAGTGCTCACAGTAATTGCACCTAGAGATGCAAAAAGTTGTGTTCTGTGCTGTTACCCGTTACGCAACAAAC
>WURT03067347.1:0-12500 GCA_009936505.3 Holothuria glaberrima
TTTTTCAGTTTCTTCATCTGAGAAGATGCGAGCAGACGAGAGGGGAGGATGTAAATCACATCTGGCCTCTTATGTTATAGGTTTTTCTTTGTGAGTTAGAAACTTTCTTAACTTTGATACATTTAATAATAATTTTTTTTTGGGGGGAGGGGGTGGTTGGAGGGGGGAAATTTTTATCACAATTATTTAAGTCAATGTGTTTCTTTTTAGAAGAAAAAATGAACACTGGTCAGGGAATTTTTCAGTTTCTTCATCTGAGAAGATGCGAGCAGACGAGAGGGGAGGATGTAAATCACATCTGGCCTCTTATGTTAATGGCATTGTTTTAGTGTTACATTTGCTTTTTCTTTATCCTTCATCCCTCATTCTAACAAATATTAAAATTTAGGATCTGCACAATGTGATGTTTTTTCTGATATATTGCTACTTCATTGGATTTGATGTTTACTATCAATTTTCAAGTTTTCATCTATTTCCCTTGAGCTATTAAAAAATAGCATTTTATATATATATTTTTTTTCTTTTACTGTTGATCACTTCTCCTTCTCTTTTTAACTTTTAGTTTTGCTGCTGAAGACCTGAGCAGAGCTAGCTTGGTTTAGGAAAAGAAAAAACGCCAGATTTCTTGAATGATCAGTATTAGGACAGATAGAACAAACAAGAGAACCGGACCGACCATCAATGCCGACCAACAGTGACATGGCTACCCTTCCGGTGACGGACTGTGGTAGCCACGTCATCAACATAAACAAGGACGCACTCATTACCAGTCGAAATGCTCCTGCAAAAGTCACAGTTGTAGCTGAAAAGGGAAACAATGAGTTCACTGATTGGTAAGTAGTTTGTAAGCTTTGTTTGAAAAAAAAAAAGTTTTTCAACTTGACTGTTTTGATTTAAATTTTTGTTAGTACTAAAATTATAAGAAGTAACATATTTCTGCTTTTATCCTTTACTCCAGTCCATTTATTCACTTTTTAAAATTGGCTTTTTTAAAAATCTTAATGGTGATCCCAGTATTGAGTAATGAAATATTGTTTTGTATGAATTATTCAACTTCAGTTAAAGATGTGTTCATTGGTATCTTCCCCTGAAGACTTCAAATGTCTATGTTATACAGGTTTTACCCATGCTGTAATTGTTTGAAAATTGCAAAACGTTAATGGCAAATATGTAAAAAATATTTAAAAATATACTTGCTGCTGTGTATTGTTGGAAAGTTCCACACAAATGCAGAATGCCCAGTGAGATCGGAGCTATTGTCTGTTTTTTTCCATGGGCTATTGGGCTATGCAGTCAGTGCCTATCCCTGTAGCTTCTTAAGGACTCAATTGGAATCGTGACTGCATATCCCTGTAGCCTCATAACAATCAACCTAAATTCTGACTGCATATCCTCATAGCCTCTCAAAGACAAGTTAACCTTCATAGGCTTGATAATAGGAAGCTGCCTTGGAATTTTGACTTGCTATCCCAGGTACCCCCATAACGGCCTCTTGAAAATTTGTGGTGGTGAGGGGAATTGCATTTTTAGTATGTATCCCTGTAGCCTGTCACAAAAACAAAATGATTACTGACTGTGTATCCTTGTAGCCTCTTAAATGGTAGGTTACCAAGATGCCTCATTCACAGCCAAAGATGAGTGGTATAAGACTCACATGATGTGTTGTTCTCAAATTACACTTTTGCCTCGACTCCATACAGTAGAGTACATTTCCTCAAACACAGCTTCCATGTGCAGGGGTATTCTGCAATTACTCCGGTTTTTTTATTTTATCCTCCTCTGTAGTGTACTCCATTTAGAAGACGAAATAGATCTGACCACCCCAAAACCCAGCGTCCCTCGTAAGTCAGATTCCCTAAATAATAATAACTCTGGTGAAGTGGTGAACAACAACCACACCGTATCTAGGGACAACCATCGTCGTACATTTTTGGAGGGAATCTGGGGCTGTCTTCGTCCAGTGATCGGGATGATCAACATTTCAGCCGTGGCAGAGAAACCTGCTGGTGAGTTGTACGGTTGGAAGTTAAGTTAGGAGGAAGGGTAATTAATGGAAATGCCAGGGGAAGGGGGGAAGGCATAATGGTCTCCTAGTGTCTGTTAGTAATATCCAGGCCATGAATTTTTAGGACTGTGAGTGCGATCGCACACCATCACTAGCCTCAAATCACTGTGAGAGGGGCAATTTTTGCACACCTAGATAGAGAAAGGGAACTTGGGCAAATCTATTTAAGTTTAATAAAAGAGCACATCTACCACATTCCTTAATTTCCTAAAGAGTGTGATTTGTAGCACACCTGGAAAATCTAAAACTCAAGGCCTGAATGTCCATGCAAAGTTTTATGGAAATGGATTTCATATATTCCAGAAGAGAACTGCACAGACTGGTGATTTTTCAACTTTATATTTACAGTAGTGTAAGACCAAGTAGAGAGGTTGGCGTAGGTGGAGGGCCAGCCTGAGGTCAGGGGAAGAAATGAGAGGGAAGGGATCATCGCTTCAGATTCATAATTTCAGCACATTTCAACATTTATTTCTGTACTTTTCCTTCCTCTTTACACTTAGTCAAAGATTTTTTAACAAAACATGTAAAATTATGTCAGGTACTGTGCAAACTTCACCAAAAGGACTTGCTAGCCTTAGATGAAAATCAAGAATAAAATAAGAAATTAAAGGGAAAATGCAGTCAGCCCAAATTGAAATAGTATACCTGTGTATCTGTACTCAGGAATTTTTTTGCAAATCACATGATAACAATATTGTAACTGAATTTTGAAAATTTATGCTAAGTTTCCCCTTTGCTTACCTTGAGGATGCCACATTTTTGTTCTGAAACATAGATACTTGCAACAGAAATAAGAGAAGATTTGTATCATTTAGTTCATCTGTCAAAGTAAGTTTGAGGTGGCTGCTCATTCCCTTTAAAGTGTTGGCAAGTTTAGAGATATCAACAAAAGGGAATTGTTTTGGTTCTGCGTAAGCCTTGGTAGTGGTATGCCTGTGCCACCTACACACCTGAGATGAATCGTCAATTGTAAACATTCAGTTGGTGACAAATGCTGATCTTTGTTTGCAAGCCCATATAGATACTGACCTTTGCTTCATACAGGTACTCAGAATTCTTAGAAAGAATGAAAATGGTATTAACAAAGTGAATTATGTGGAATTGACATGGAAGTTTTGTGGACTTTGCAAATTTGTTAAGTAACTAAATCTGGAAGTTAAGTACATTTGGGATAGTATTTATAGAAGTTATGTAATTGATTGTTGAAAACCAAATTTGAAACTCATGGTTATTTTGAATGAAGAGGTTGCACTAAGAGGAAAAATTGACCTGAACTGGTAGTCTAGTAGAGTTGTTGCACATGATTTCCTGTTACATTTAACTAAACAAAATCTTTTCTTTTTCTGTTACAAGATGATTGGGAAGTCCCCTTTGAAGCTATACGCAACCTGCAGTGGCTCGGCAGTGGAGCACAGGGGGCAGTTTTCCTCGGTCAGTACAAAGGAGAACCTCTTGCTGTCAAAAAACTTCGAGAAGAGAAGGAAACTGACATCAAGCACCTCAGGAAACTCAACCACCCAAACATTGTGAAAATAAAGTAAGTTGGATGTGGGAGTTTTCCTCCTTTCAGATTGTTTGGTACCAAAGGCAGAGACTCATTTCATCATTAATCCTGAATTTTTATGAACTATTTAATGATTTGGAAACAAATTTATTTATCCCATTCCTTCTCCACATAGGTGCACAGGATAGGAAAGAAGGTACAATCCTCCATCCAGGCAGAACATGTCCTCTTCTTATGACTACATTTTGAAATTGTTCATAAACAGATGGATTGATTTCAAAATTACTAAAATTTCAGGCAAAGGTGGTCCGGTCACTCTGCCCCCACCCCCACCCTTCCCCCATTATTTGGCTGTACAGTGTAGGTCTCTTGTCATCTCTTCTCTCTGAAAATATTGTTGAAAGAAGGATGTTTGAAATATGAACTGCTGATCACACATTTCAAATATTGCCTTGTGGTGGGACAGAACTCCCTGAGATAAGGTCCAGTGTTATAGTAATCGGTTTACCATAGTGTAGGCGTAGAAAAATTTTCAAGCCAACTTGGCATAATTTGTTCTATTCAATTTTATAAGTGCCACTACTGTACATTGAGAAATTGGTGTTGTAATTCTTACCACCCAGATGAGTTCACACATTCTGTCTTTCTTGTGTTTAGAATTTGAAGCGCTATTTTCAGATCAGTTCACTGACCTAAATCAATTTGTTTTGTCTCCTCAAGGGGTGTATGTCGGAAGGCTCCTTGCTTCTGTATACTAATGGAATACTGTCCGTACGGTCAGCTGTATGAGGTTCTACGAGACGGCCGGGAAATTCCTCCTTTTCTAATGGTGGAATGGAGCAAGCAGATAGCAAGGGGGATGGATTACCTGCACAGCCGTAAAATCATTCATCGAGATCTGAAGTCGCCAAAGTAAGTCTCTTGACCTTTTCTGCATCCATGTTTGAGATAACTAAGTCATGAAATTCCAAATTTAAGCTGTCCTCTATCTGGAACACACTAGACAGACATTGACCATATCCTTAAGTAAAATGTTTTTGTCAGGATGCAAAATCTGATTGGAAGAGGTATTTTTCAAATCTTGAAAAGTTTCTGTTT
This sequence comes from Holothuria glaberrima, assembly GCA_009936505.3. Taxonomy (NCBI): domain Eukaryota; kingdom Metazoa; phylum Echinodermata; class Holothuroidea; order Aspidochirotida; family Holothuriidae; genus Holothuria; species Holothuria glaberrima. Next base: position 4,668 of record WURT03067347.1, read on the forward strand.
AAGATCTGTGCCAAGTTTATTTTTGGCTGTAGATTTTAATGTGTAAAAGAGAATTGTTCTCAATTGAAGGAGAAGAAATTACTTTTGGCACTAACTAGTTTTGTGATGGATGTATCATGATAAGAGTTCTATTGAAATTGTTAAGTTTTTGGAAATTCTAAAATGAAAATCATCAAAAAAGAAGTCCATAATTTTTAATGGTTCATGGAAAGATTTCTCAAGTTCCCAATTATACCTTTGTTTTACAGTGTTCTTGTGTCCACCAACGACTTGCTAAAGATATCTGACTTTGGCACCAGCAAAGAGTGGAACGAAAAAAGCACCAAAATGTCTTTTGCAGGGACAGTGGCATGGATGGCTCCAGAGGTCATCAGGAATGAGCTCTGCTCAGAAAAGGTAGATGTTTGGTCCTTTGGAGTCGTGCTGTGGGAATTACTGACAGGGGAAATGCCATACAAGGTATGTATGTTTCCTAGATTCTAAAGAGCAATGAACAAATTTTAAGTTGTGAAAAAAGCATCCCTTCTTGTTTATTTGGAGTGAAATTTTCTTGCATTTGCAGTACCCTCCTTGTTTCTTTTTCTTTTTGCCATGTTCCCCCTCCTCTCTCTGCCATGCTCTTCTCCTCCCTGCCATACCCATCCCCCTCCCCATTGTCCTAACCCCACATTTCTCTCCTCTCTGCTCTCTAACTCCTGTTCATGTATCTGGCAATTGTATTCAAATTATTAGACATTGTATACCATTGGGCTTCTTTCTAAAGGATCTTATACATGTACATTTCTATTCTCCTTGACAGTTGCTAACTTTGTCCTTTTATTGCTTTCTATTACCTGCTGCAATCCTTTAAAATGACAAGGAATTTATTATAAACCAATGTCCTTGGTAAACACAGTCCCCTTGATTTTGTACTCAGTGTTTGTGATCTGGACGGATGTAAATTTGGTCTTAAAATAAGCTACCAATCCTGCTCTCACATCTCTGATAGTACAGTGACCTTTCCCCAGTTCGTATTCAATAAAGAAAATTGTTTCATTGTTGTTGCTGTCTGTAAAAAGTACGATAACCTCATTTGGGAATGAAGTGTTGCTTTGAAAAGATTTGACAACTTGTGCAATTAATAAGGGCATAGGTATGCTAAAAATACCAAGCTGTTACCTAGGTGATTGGGCTCCAGGTAACAAATGTTGAAAAAGATTGTATTTTATTGGTTTGATGGAATTCTTACAACTCATTTGCATACAATGCCCCCCCATGTTTTGCTGTACTTACAAAGACACCCCAAGTCCATCGGCAAATTTCAAAGCAACATTGAAGGCCATTTGTGGAGGCCAACATAGAGAGGGAGGAAAAAGAGAGATAGAAAAAGATCAATAAATCCAAAAAGTGATAGTAGGTGTATGATGCTCGTGAGTTTTATTGATTGGAACTTGAACCCCTAGACAATGTCCAAAAAAGCAGGGGTTGATTAGAAGTCAGAGTAAGAGACCAGTGCATTTGTCGGCAAGATGTAACGATAGAGAAGCACAAATTGTTTCGCGATCTAGGGCAAAGTACTTTTTATGTGGCTCAGTATGTAAACATCTATTTTAGCATCCCATCTGTACATAAACCACTTTCAGCTAAATCAAATGATGGGCAATTAATGGCAAGGCTATTTTTCTCTCTCCCTTTTTTTTTTTTTGCTTTTGGTGATTGATGAGGTTGTAAAGCTTGTTTGAGTTTGTTGGTTTGTTATCAGCAGAAGGTCAATAGTCCCAAGAAAGTACAATCAACTCGAAGCAAGCTCAGATGATGATGATAATGGACAGGGCATTAATTAATTATTCAGTAGAAGATTGTTTATGCTAACTTCAAAGTAAAGGATCTCCCCTCTTTCAGTAGGTTTGCTAATTTCGGACTTATGTACCTATGTATTTGTTACCTTGGGCTGGTGTTCAGTAGTACTGCATAGTCCTCATTGTAGCTATCAATTTGCAAACTTTTTAAAGAAAAGTTTTTCATTAATTTTACATCTTATATTGAACAACTGCAAATTCTCCCAGATTTTATGTCTGGGTATGACTACTGTAACTTATTTTTTACAGTAACCTTACATGTATTCCTAGCCAATGTTTGTTTAATTTCCACTCCCCCCCCCCCTTCGTATCCCCTACCTTCATTGAGACCTGCCAAAGTTGTAGCTTATGTAAAACTTAAAATATTTTTTTTTCTAATCCATTGGAGAACCTGCACTTAATACCCTAGGAGTTAACCACTTGTACCTATTAGTAGCTATTTATTCCAAATTGTTCCTGTGATGTGAAATTACCTTGTATTCACAATCATCCTTTCATTGAATTAAAATGTTGATGACTTCTAGTGAGTGTGACCTGTTTTGACCTCCCCTCAGAGAAGTGTATTTTGACAGAATCATTCAACCTCATATTGATTAAAATCTCTTTTATCAAAACAGTGTTTTTGTCCAGAGATTTAGGCAGTTACCATCAGATGATGTTTTGTTTGGATTTAATGTTGACTTCCACCTAACGGAAGATAAATTTCCTTGTATTTTATCACACTTGAGCATCTTTACCTATAGATAACTTCATAGAAATTGAAAAGAGCCGGGATGATGGATTTATGAGAACTGTACAAACATCAATATGTCAGTATGCATTTCCTTCCTGCAATAGACAACATTATGGGCACAAAGGATGGTACATTTATACCATGCATGACAACAAAACAAGTAACCAGTGAATATTAAACAAATAGATAAATTGAAACTTCAACAAAAAGAGGTCACAGTGTGTTATACGTACAAGTCTATTGTTTCCCTGTCAGCGATATTGATGGATGTTAAATATTGATTGCTTGAGGCTCAGCCTGCCAGGTTTCATGGAAACGCTTTGCACTTTTTAGAATCTGGCTGCGTCTGTTCTGGTGACTTGGGGTCAAAATCCTAAGAAGTGCACTCTAGGTCAGAAATGATAAACTGGCTTCTAGGCAGTGGAGTTGATGCATGTCCAAAGTTATATCTTATAATTTCAGTTAGGTATCTTTTTAAGTGTTTATTTTGGGGGGAGAGGACTGACTTGACAAATTGTTGAGTATGTAGAGCTAGTAGGCTTGTACTGCAAGATCATTTGCTGTATAAACATAAAAGTCTTTAAACTGAACAGGTAAGGGTAAAACTGGAGCAGATTATATTATTTGTTTGTACTATAAGAAAAAATTTTGTGAAAATGAGTCATTCATTAGCATGTCATATCATCTTGGTCAACTTCAACTAGTGTAGTCATGGTCACATGTGATGTATAGGGACATAGCAAGTGGGATGGGGAACCATTGTTTCCCCCATTTTAGAGGCCTTGCTCCCCCTCCCTTCAAATGAAATAACAGATTTTAGTGTCTTTCTTCAAACTTGTAGTAGGCATTGTCAATCTCATACACTTGCACATGTTACCGCCCCACATTTTCTCCTTGCCAACCCCCCCCCCATACCCCAGTACTGCCTGCCTCTGCACTGGTAATGTAAATAGTCATTAAGAAGAAAAGATTGTAAATGTTACATATATTCCATCCAGTTATTGCTTACTCTCTGCAATAATACGATGGTTTAAGACTATTAACAAGAGACCCATTTTCACGATCAACCCTTTGAAAAAGCAATCGCTCAAGTCAAAGTTTTGGTTAATGTAATTGAAAGCATTCCCATAAGACACTAGCAGTTGATTTGAAAGCCAAATCTAGCTTTGTACAGATACTCTGAAAGCAAATCAGGTTGTCGCTTTTCTTTACCATCAAATTGGAGGACAGCTGAATGCACTGTGTACTGTAACAGATTCACAAAACAGTATTATCATACGACCAAGGCCAGGAGCCATCGCAGACATTCAATTTCACGGGGAAGCTTTTTATCGTGTTGTCATAATTTACAAACTCTTCTGTTTTTTCTCTGTGAGTCATGTTGTGTGAGGAGGTTCAGATAGAGCTGTCACTGCCAGAAAAAGAAAAAAAAATGCTAGTTCAGTTAAGACTAGAAGCAGAGTAAGTATACGGATTAGTTGAATTGTAAGAAAATTGTGAAGATAATCATATTTTGACAGGGTGATAGATTTCCAGCTGAATGTTAGAGAGAAGGGAAGTGATCTAGGTCACAGTTAAGATGATGAAGTGTAAGCCTCTTTTTTGTTCTCCTACATGGGCATACCTAACCCAAGTGAGGGTAAATATGACCAGTGGCAAGCCTTGAAAGTGTTCTCATCTTCAAACCACGGACACCCAAGTTTTAGGTAACTTTACCATAAACTCAATGTAAAAAACCTGCCATTTTGGCCGTCACTTCATGTGACACCTACAGAATGTTCCCCCACCTGCTCAACCCTTGCTATGCTCCTGGTGTATCTAAAGACATGGAGAAATGCCAAATATACTGATTCAGAAAGGAACTTGTACTATTTAGATCAATTTTATCATATGCTGTAACTTATTGTTTGGATTTGCAGTGATTTTATTTGCAACATTATGCGACAGTGCTGGAAATAAGGGTACATAATCACTGTCCATGATTTTTTTCAGTGAAAATTCAAGTATAGGTCCCCTTGGAAAAATTACATTTCTACCCGTTATTTGATCCCAACTGTGTAAAATAATTAGTATGATCTTTGTTTTAGTTCTGACCATCAATGACATTACTGGTATCACAAAAAATAAGAAATAGGCTGATATAACCAGTCATATAACTTGGAATTGTGGATACAGAGTTGCTATGAACTTCTAGGAAGTTACATTGTAATTTTCATAAATCACTAAAGACATAATTGGAATATATCCATTGACTTGCTGGGTGGTCAAAGCAGTCTTGATGTACAGTTGGCTGGTGATGGCTCTATGTTCTGATGTCTGTTTGTTCTAATGTCTCCTTTCTTCTGACACCTTAGGGGTATGTTATTAGGAGGTTAGGGTTGGGGGTTAGGGTCAAAGATAGGGTCGGAGACAGAAGTCATTTATGTAAATATGTTTGTGAAATGAAAACAAAGATGCGGACCCATCATGCAAGGCCAAATGACTGCCTTTGTTCATAGTGCCGAAACATAGATGCTGGAACAAAGTGGTGTAACCCACTTGGCCAGCTATTGTCAGTTTTACACTTAATATGCTTTGCACAAAATATCACGGTGCAAAGATGATTGTGAAAGAAACTTGTTGAAGCCCATGCCTTGACAGAACCTATTGCCAACTCGGCGCAATGCCAGTACATTTTGCTCACGTCATGACCTTCACTTACACCATGCAAGTCGATTTTTATATGCTACTCACATTTTTTATGCTGCTCATTATTTAAAATGAAGAGCTGGGTTGGAAATTTATGTCCAAGACCTGCTAAAGCTGTCTGTATTGTCCCTTTTGAACAGAGTTTGTGTAAAACATGAAGGAAATTTAATGTCTAAGTCAGCTCTATCTTGAAACATGGAAACTTACATCTAACACAACTGTTTGAGCAACTGGAGCAAAATTTAATGACATATTCAATATAAAAATAAGTGACAATGATATCACTTGGTATCTGATCCTTAAGTGTATAATAATGGTCAACGGTCTAGTGGTCAGTGCCACTTTACAATTATGCAGCTTCTACTGTAATATGTAGTCTTCATACATCTGTAGACAGAAATTTTCTGTGTTTAATTTGCTTGAATATGCCATCATTTGCAGATGTTATAAAATTCACCAAGTGATAAATAAGAGCATATTTTTGTAGTCTTTCTGGCTCCAGAAAGTGCTTCACACCCATATCAGTACAGTATCATATTTACAGTTTTTCATCATTTACTGGCGTTCCTGGCTTGTGTGTTTTTTTGGCTTTGAAGATGGTTAAATCGCAAATAAATATACATTCACTTCATGACAGGTTGTAATCACATCAGAAAATAACAGCCTAAAGTGACTCCTGCAAAACCAAGGTTGGATATTTATGGCCTCTCACTGGTGCCAGGAACTTGTCTGGTTTGAACAAAAAAAAAGAAAAGAAAATGGAAAGAGAAATGGCCACACTCCAGTGCCTGTATGTCCAGCCTAGTTGTCTGCAGTTTCATCTAAAACACCAGTAAAACCCATGTCAGCAAAGTCATTAATTGATCTCAAAAGATAATAACCTTTCATTTTATCAACTTTTTACAAGTTCATAAAGCCTTGTCACCAGTTTGTAAATAGTCTCTGTAGCCCAGCAGTTTTATTAAAGAGGTTAATACTCAAGAACAAACAGTTTTGTGGTCTCTGTGTCTCTTCCCTGACTGAAACGTTGAACTTTTCGGTAAAGGTCACAATTCTTTGCAGAGTGCAAGTTTTGGCTGACTCCTTGAACAAAGCAAATTGGGGTGTAAAAGATTTTCCTTTGTGTTTACCAATACATTCCACTATGCCCATGCAGGTGATTTCCGGGAAACAGAGGGCATTGCTCGATAGGTCCTTGTATTGTCTTCCTCTACCCTGGTGGAATTAAAAACTTGTGAGGCACTGACCTGGTTTGATGAAAGTACTGAGCAGATGTGGCTGTTTAAGAAATTTTAGGTGGAAAACAACATAATTGCTGGAATTTTGAATCTCTGATGTCACACTGATCCTTATTTTTACCTCTAATTTGATTTTTTTAAGTGGAAAAATTCTTGTGGCAGAGTTTTTAGCAGCTGTTCTCATGCTATGGGTTTGTGATTGCAATTCAGTTTTTCCAGAAAAATTGAATGGGCAGGCTTTCTTTTCTTTTTTTTTTTTTTTTTTTTTTTTTTGGTTTGCACATACTAATTAGAAAATGACTCAGGATGGGTAAATTTATGTTTATATGGAACCCTTTTGGACTAGACATAGTTCCCTTTCCCTTTGTTTGCTTCAGGACCTATACTTATGCATAGTGTATTAAGGTTTGGGTTCAGTATAACTATTTTATACTTGTTGCCTCACAAATAAGGGGTAACCTAACAGTATGTTGAAATATCTGCAGCAGCTTTTTGACCCAGGGATATCCTTTATTTCTTCCTTCCCACCCACTCCATTCCACTCCACCCAAATCCATAGCTCCCTCTGACCCTCTCCCACTTTCTCATTCCTTCCTCCAAAGAACCACTCACAGAAATTTAGAAAAGAAGAAAAATTTATGTTTCGTTTACTTTGATATTAAAATCATACCGTTTGTCATTTGCAGTATTAATTATTCTTTATGAAAGATCAGGAACCAAATGCTTCTGTGCTAGTGCTAGAAAGCTTTGCAAAGTAGTTTTTGCCACTCCATTCCAGAGGTCTACTGTATGTTAAAATGGTGTTTGAGATGGACATTTTGTGGACATTTGTGCAGGCTAAGTTGTGGACTACGAAACAAGTGAAGTCTTTACTGCAAGGCCATATGCATGCAAGCCAAAAGATCTGGGGCACTGCAGCCCCCTCCCCCCTTTCTCAACCCAGGGTCAGGAAAAGCCCATTTCCTCTGCAGATTTTTGAAAAATTGGGCTATTTTCCTTTGGACAAAAAGCCCAGTATACCTCTACCCAAGGCAAGAATTTTCATATGCCAAAAGGTGTATTTATTCCATGCTACATTAACCGCTTAGTCCAAAATTTGTGGTTCACTTTTCTTCGTTTTTCTTTCTCTTCTCTCAGGATGTGGATTCTTCAGCTATCATTTGGGGAGTGGGCAGCAACAGTCTACAACTACCTATCCCATCGACCTGCCCAGAAGGATTCAAAATTCTGATGATTCAGTGCTGGTAAGGAAACATTTCCAAAATTAAGAAAAGTTTTAGAGAGAAGGAAGAGACAGTTGGTACAGAGGGAGCAAAACTTGTCATATGTGTCAGTT
>WURT03067358.1:0-13598 GCA_009936505.3 Holothuria glaberrima
CTACGGTGGCCCGAAACATCCATAAAACATAAAATTTACAAGCCTTAAACCTCTGTAATCAACAATACCATAACACTAGTAAGTATCAAAATCAGTAAAGACATATTTCATATGTGACGTTTAATTTCCCATGACGCCAATGACGTCACAACGGCTATGCATCCCTCAGTTTTCTTGTAAACATTATTTTTTTTTTGGGGGGGGGGCACCTAAGTATGCTGGAACCCTGCCAATAAATTTGGTCGGGGCCCTTCGGCGGACCTTCAGAGAAATGCCAGGTGGTTCGCTGGCGGTCCTCCAACGGCCATGACACTGATTAGTTCAAAAGTCTTACCTATCATGCAGTTTCGCTTCTTGCCAGGATGTAGCCAGCGAACCTCCGGTGGCCCTCCGACGGTCCTTTAGCGGCTGGTCGCGTATTCATGGCCGATCATCATTGTGAGCCGTCATCGGCCGTGTGCGGACCGTAGAATATTGCTAACTGGGAAGTGATTGAGGGCATGCAGTATGTTCTGTGATCACCGGCGTGGGGGAGGGATGTTAGGGATGGTGCCCCCTCCCTTTGCATTTTTTTCTGGAAAAATAAGGTCCTTACCTGCAATCTGGTGTTAAACATTCTACCTTTAAAGAAAAATTGGCCTTCAAAACTTTACATATTTAAGGTACTAAGAAGACAAATCGGCACCAATGAAGGGCACATGGCCCAGTGCCCCCTTAATATTAATGACCGTAGCTAGGATCCTATTTGGGGGGACCACGGTAGCCCTTGCTGGCCACCAACTATCCTTGTTTCCTCGTCATCTTTCATTTGGCATAGGATTTTTTAAACCACTATTCTACAGTACTACAATCCTACTACTGTGAATGATTTTCTAAAGAAAGATACCTCTCACTCGGATTAGCAGCCACAAAAAATGGATGCAAGGCCATGACAGCGCACAATCACGAACTAATAGTATAACCTTTGCCAGTTTGCTAGTACTCAATACCTCAACAGAATATTTCGGTACCCATTCCTTGCGTGAGTGAACTAGTATCCAATCACAACTTGGGAATCTCCCATGTCACAGAGAAAGCTTTCTAGAGTTGACAAATAGAACCAGATTCAGTGGCTTTATGGTCTGAGTCTCTATTTTTTCAGACATAGTTTTCTCTAGATTGTTCGTTTATCGTCAACTAGAATTTAAACGGGGCAACATTGCTAAAAACCAGTTCCAGTTTGTATTTCACCATACAAACGATAAGCTTAAAATTGTGTTGTCTTGAAGAAGCTTCAATATATCTTTTTCTTTTCTGGTTGCGAAGATCCTACGTTCTGGATGAATGGGCATGATAAATTGGCTTGTCGTGAGACATCGGTGGAGCGAAGGATAAAACAGTTCTGTACAATGTATACTACTGCAAGTGCATATGCTTTACTGCACTAGGTTAGACATAGCCTATGAGAATTCTGGAAAATTTTAAAAAGAGAACAAAATGACGACTACCTCACCTGGAGAAACGGATGATTTGGCATCCTTACCCAACCTAGAAGAGGGAAGTTTGCTGGAAGAACTAAGAACGCGTTATGCAAAGAAGAAGATTTACGTGAGTAGCCTACTTAATCACGTAACTAACAGTAACAACAGTCAGACTCGACTGCACAGTTATTTGATACTATAGGCTAGGGTTTACAGTAAGTTTGTCGTCAAGTGCTAAATGTTCATATCATTTACTGAATCTCTGAAGGCCTACACACGTACTGTACCACTACCAGTTCAACCATGGGCCTAATAGTAATACTTTGACAATGGGCCTACAGTTCACAGTTGACAGATCGATAGTTTCTTTTAGCCAGGTGATTAGAAAGCATCGCCTCAATAGTTACTGTAGCCTAGCCCGCTAAGCCATCTTGATGGCACTACTTATTTATACAGTAACCCTCACAATTGCGTGGCTACTGGATGTCCTACGCATAGAACCTAACACCCCAACTGTTAGGGCCTTGGCCTAGGCTATGCCCTTCATGCGCGATGTTGAGGACCTTGAGTAAAAATGAAACTCCACCTGTTGTATAATGCTATCCACTTATAATGGAGTTAGGGCCCAGGAAAGTTTTTTTGCTGTTTATCTCAGCCTATGCTGATTTTTGCCATTCAAATTTACTTCTTCAACAAGCCATGCCAACTTTTTCTAGGCTTAGGTGATATCTCCTAAGTCTCTCACCGTTGCCATCATGCCCTATGGGTCTCTGCAACGTATACAGTTGAAGTTGAAGTCTCAGATTCAGAATTGGGCCTAGTCTACTGTAGGTGCATTTTTGAGGTGTCCAATGAAACAACTCTGTCCCAGAGACAAACATAGCATAGGCATGTCATCCCCTCAGCCTGAGATATGTCTGCCCCAGCTGGAGGCAGTTCAGCCCCCACACATGTTGCGGGCCTTGAGACAACTCAGCACTGGAGGCATCTTAGAACCTGAGTCGACTCGACCCCAGATCAGTGCAAAAATAGCATTCATGAACATATCAGTTGCCAGACTTTTGAAATTTGAAATGGCTTCATTTGGATGACATCTTGATATCTGAAGTTAGTGTAACATGGAAAAATAGACATCCATAACTGTACAAGATTAGGACTCAAAACTCTATTTGTTTTCTTCCTTCTCAATACAATTGGTTTTCCCCAGACTATGTCTCAACTTTCATGATCTTCTTTTCTTTCCTTTTACCCAGTATAGATCCTACTCATACCCCAATTTATATAAATGTTACACACCTTAGTTAAATACTAATTCAAATTATGACCCAACTAAACAAGATTCAAAGCTAAAGACACAATGATTAGTGAGGCATGCTAACTCTACAGGTGACTAACAGAGGACACAATAATAGAGTCAGGAAACACAGAACTACTGTACAAGCAAGACAAAGAACAACTTTACGACTTACAGTACACTGTACATTAACAAAGAATCAAGCAAAACACTCAAGTACCGTATCTGTCCAAAATTTCAGGTGAGGAAAGACTTTCCTTTTCCAGAGTTTAAAGTAACAGGCTGAAAGTAGTGAACCATGTTAATGCTTTATAGTATGTTTACCAAATTTTTCCTGTAGCAGGTGGGGAGCTTTTTCTACAATACAATCTTAATGTTCCTAAACATCCTCAAGCATTCCCTAAATTTCAGGCATCTTTTGCAAGTGTTCAGAAGATGTATGGTTTGCCAAATTATGTATGCATGCATTTTTTTTTTTTTTGCTACAGGCTTAAATTTTCAAACTAATATCAACCAGATGGAATTGATAAACCAGAAAGCCCAAAGACTTAGTGATTCCTTGCTGAAAGGGGCTGATTTGTTGCACTGGGGTTCATCCCTCAAATTTGTACCTCTTGGCTGTATCAATTTTTACGGTATTTTCACAACTTGACCTCAGCTGACCTGATCTTTGAACCCCACCAAAAAGTGAATAACAAAAACTTATTTAAAAAAAATAGGGGTCTTAGGAGGAATTTAACCAGATCAGCTGCATGAAAAATGGAGCTCAAATCCTCTAGGCCATCAAAGAACTTGTTCAGCATGTATTCTATTATGCTATAGACACAGAATCCTTTTCATGTGTTTATAATTAGATAGTTTAAATTATGTGTGTGAAAAAATAATTTAGTTGTTCTCTATAACTCATCTTTGGAATGGTAGAAAAATTCAGCCCCAACTTTTTGTTAGTCACAAAATGCCAGACACAATTTGGAGGTATTGTCCCCTGTCTATTTGCCGTAGTTAACAATGTTTTCGTAGCTGCACCTCTGACAACCTCTCATGACCTTCCACCTCCAATAAACTCTTAGGGTTTCCTCTTTCTTAAAGTAACATCTATGTACCAAGTAGGCCTATGAAAAGGATCCATCACCCCTGTCTTGAAATATCGTGTTTCTTCATAATGTCGGTTTTTGACCATTGATGACCTCAAATGAACTTTGACCTCTATACCAAAAACAAGAGAGTTCTTCCTCTAAATATGATAAAGCTATATACTGTACGTACCAAGTGTGAAGAATTGCCCACCATTGCTGTCTTGAGATATGTTTACAAGCAATTTGTTAGAATTCCTTCTTTAATCTCAGATAACCTTTGACCTTTACCAAAACTATTAGGGTTTATAAATCATTTGACTCTAACACATCCACATGCCAAGCATCCATGCTTTCTATCTAGAGATATCGTGTTTACAAGGTTAACATTTTTTGCTCACATAACCTTTGACCACCAACAGCAGGAGGGATCTTCCTCTAAACATAATAATTCTATATCCTAAGTATATTATCCATCATTGCTATCTTGAGATAACCTGTGTGCAAGCCAAGCATCACAAACACACATACATCCTGATCCTGATTGGCCATGTCGTAGTCGACAAAGCCCCATCAACGGCTGCTCAGTGGTTTGCCACCTCTACGCATGTGTGCCCTTACGTGGGATGCAAGTCCTCCAGGATTGCCGCAGATTCTGTTGCAGTAAGTACATCGAAGGGAGTCTGCATCTTTTGGTGCATTTTGGACATGATGCGAATGCACCCTCCTGTGTCCATAAAGACCAATTGGTAAGGGGCAGTCTTTGTGGCAAATGTGGCAGATGTTATTGGTTCTGTAAAGTCCGGCCTACATCTGCAGCCTCTTTTGTTTCTTTGCAGCTGTACTGATCCTCCTCTCAGACTCCATGTGATCAGTTCCTTGCTGTATGGCAGTTCTCCACTTGCTTCTGTCAGAGGTGGTGCACTCCCAAGTGGACAAATTAATATCACATTTTCCAAGGTTCCTACGCAGAGTGTCTTTATACCTAAGTTTCTGACCCCCAGCTTGACGCTTGCCTGAAGAGAGCTCGCCATAGAAAATCTGTTTGGGAATTCTTTGGTCATCATGTGTACAATATGTCCAGACCAACGCAGTTGACTTTTGATGATCAGGGATTCTAAACTACTGGAGTTGGTTCTGTGGAGCACATCCTCATTGGTGACAAGATCATGCCAATTTAGGTTCAGCAGCCTCTGCAGGCATCTCATATCAAAAGCTTCAAGTTGACGGATGTGTCTCCTGTAGAGAGACCATGCCTCACAACCAAAGAGGAGTGTTGGCACAATGATGGCTTTATAGAGCATGATTTTTGTGTTAATACACACACACAAACACACACAATCTCCCACATGATTGCATACTGTAGATTCCTTTTGTCTTCAGCAAGGTATCAAAAAGCCCAGTTGCAATTGTAACAAATTCATCATTACAAGTCACTTTTCAACACTACTTGGCAACATAGGCCTACCTGTAGTCCTTGTATACATGGAAATGCATGGTTACAGTACTTTATGCGGAAAGAAGTTCCTAATATACAAGTATTAAGATCCAGTTGTGATGGAGTGTCTAGGAAGGGGAGGTGTCTTTGACATGTCTCAGGTCCTGAGTTACAATATCTCAGGGGCCAGGGAGCATTCCATGTTAAGCCAATGCCAAAGTTACACTGAGGAGTAAAATGTTAACACACCTTCTATCTCATTGGATTAGAAAAAAGGTCATATTGAATGAGATTAAATGAGTATTGAAAAGATATTGCAGCATAAAGTTTTGAACATTGTGTATTTATTTTAGGCCTAGTTTGCAGTACAACACACTGTGTAGTAATTAGCTTAGCTGTGTGTTAATTCATTTGTGATGTGAAAGGTGTATAATTTACAGTATATACAATTTACAGCTATTTTGATGAATTCAAAAAACATTGTACAGGTATGGTACTTAGTGGCTAAAGGGATGGGGGGGGGGGGAGGACTGTGACTGGGAAAGCTCTCCCATAGATCCATCAATGGTACTTAAGATGATTGCTGGATCTGCAGAGACATTAGTACTGTAGGTGACTGATGTATGTTTATGTACATGTCAATTGGCCCAATCTGTACTGTTGAAGGGAGGCAAAGTACAGACTTACATTGGTATTCACAAGATATATGATATTTGCAATATATTCTTTGCATGGAAACCAGCGTTGAAAGGTTTTGATTCTAGTCTATGGCCCATAAAAAGTTTGTTGAATCCCCAAAATAAGATTGTGGAATTGTGGTTTTATGGCCCCTTCCATTTCCATACTGGGATATTAAAACAGTCTAGATAGGCTTACTGTATCCAGAAACCTGTCCTCTACTTTTGAGGGCACCAAGCTTGCAATCCTCCTCCAAACAATCAACTGTGTACTGTGCAGTACCTTGTTGTAATTTGAGAATATTGTTTTTGGAAACTCTTAGAACTTGAGCCACAGAAAGCTACAGAAAGCTGCACTATGTGGAGAACAATTCACTGATCTGGACAATGCAGGGACCGCAGAGACAGGGGGCTACTGGGGCTTTAGCCCCCGCACTTTTTCTGCCGTGTGCAATTTGGGCTTTTATTTTCTTGAACATATTTGGGCACTTTGATGATTTGCCTCCTCACTTCAGAATTGGCTCTGCAGTCCCTGCAGTGTCATTGATCAGTCAGAGAGGCATGCACAAGTTTGTACTGTAGACCCAGTTTGGGTTGTGTGTGCCACTCACAGTACAGTATATGTGCCCAACTACAGTGGCAAATTGTGATATAAACCAAAAGCCTCTGCCTCCTTTCAAGTTGTTTAGAGTGTTGTTTGCCGTGGTTGGATAGGGTTTGGAGAAAGACACAATAGAGATGAGGAGGGTTGCTCTTTTGTTTTAAAGATGAAGCCTCAATACCAGAGCACTGAAGGTACAATCTGTGGCTGGATTTTTTGTCGGGGCTTTTGGAGCTCACTCCCATAAAAGAGGCAAAGCCTTGTGTTTGACTTTCCAGGGTCTGACTTCAAAGGGCCTTATAAATTCATATTTCAGGGCTCCAAGTAACCAACACCACCGATAGCCATGGCTACCGGGCCCTTACTGATGGCCGTGGTGCCCCTCAGTACATGTCCTATGAAATAACATAGACCTATAGCCAATTTGCTCATTTTGGCTGTGCCATTCTTCAAGCTTATTTTGATCCCTGATATTTCATCAGTGAAATCAGGTCAAAGAAATTTTCAGCAGCATACATGTACAAAATAATATTTTTATGAAAAGGAGTAGGGCCACAGGTGAGATGAGTTCAGACTCCACTTGGATCAGCATGCTCCGACTCCAATTCCAAGTCAGTAATTATTCAAATATATAACTCAGGCATGAAACACATTCTAAAATAGAAAAACAACAAAACTACACTGAGGATTTCTCTTTAGACTTCAGTTATGACAGGAGGTGTGAAGATTCTTACAAGATATTTTTTTTAACAAAAGTTGAAATTTGTCTTTACATCTAAGGCACTAAATCTGGTTAAGGCACACTGTAGCAGAGAAATAAGTGCTGATAATGTCATGTCTTCCAGAACAAAACAAGAAAGTTATGAGTAGAGTAAAAGTGGAATAATAAAGAAGTTCTTGAGGTTGCCGTAGCAGGGCTGAAATTTAAACTCGTCCTATCGTCAGAGATGAGTGAAAATCGCACAGACAACAACTTCCTCTCTTTGAGCTTGTCCGATGGACAAGTTAATATCATGTGGTAAATGAATAGTTCACTTTAACTTCAAGCAGTGCTCTTTAGAGGTGGTATTGACACTTTGGTATGGATTGTCATTTATCATTGAAACATAAAAATAAGAAGAAAAAGATCACTGAAAAGCATACAGAATTTAAATAACTATTTGTTTACTATGGCAGCAACATGAAATACAATTGATCATCTTTTGTTTGTCATTTTCATTTGGACAACCAAAATTTTGCTTCAAGGTTGTCCAAAAGACAACCCTGAAAATTTTCTTAACAATCAGGGCCTGCAGAGGGACCAATAATTTTATGAGCATACTTTTACTGTACCTGCCCCTCACTTTCTGGAAATAATCATTGAGATAATTAACTATTTTTTTGAAGGTGTAGGACTTCACAAGTTGCTTATACCCTTGCCCCACCTTTACCCTTGTACAGTAAAAATGACGAAAACTGTTTCAGACTGCAGCAAATTTTAGTTTGATATTTTTCTTCTAGTTGAAAGTACTACTTTGATGTCTGTTGTAAGGGCTTCTGCCAGAAACTCAAAAAAAAGGGGGGGGGAGGATTTATTACTGCTAAACCCCAAGTCAAAATTTAGGCTGTCCCTGACCAAAGTTACAAGTGGGTTCAGGGGGACGAAAGCTTGCTTCAAAGCCCCTACAGTATAAGGTGCAATTTGAAGGGTTTTAAATGCCATTTATTTATGAAAGTTCAAACATTGCTGCAAAAGTATCTTCTTCTTACTGTAAGTAAGAAACCAAGATATTGACAATTTTTCTATTTTTATGGAAGTGAAAAGGGGGGATTTTACCCTCCTCCTTCTGGAAAGGGGGGATAAGTCCCCCCTCCCCCTTTACGGAAACCCTGGTTTTGCACCTTAATACTTAACATTCTTACAAGTCTTAATTTATAGTGTGTGAACCAGTGTTTTGTGTCGTACAATAATCCATTTTGTGTATGTGTGTTTCTTTAAACATTATCATTCGGTAATTTTAGGATCAAAAGGTGCATAGTGTTTGCTTGCTGGATTTCATTATGAATATTAAATTAAAAAGCACTTCATCATAATTTTTTCATGTTAGACATATGTTGGTGACATTCTGGTGGCTATCAACCCATACCAAGACTTAGAGCTGTACTCCAAATTGGTAAGTTACATTTTGGAACGCTTGAGAGTCAGTTTGTGGTGCTGAAGGTACAGCAGAATGCAATCACCAGTTTTAAAGGGAAAAAAAACCAGCTCTCATAGAATGCATGAAGATGTGTTTGCACACTGTGGAATAAATGCAGAGAAAAATCAAATTGGTTTACTGTTGATAATTAAAAACTTTCCTTCTTCAAGTGTGGGCTGGTCTTTCACCTAAAGAGATTCTGTGTACACATGTAGGCTACAACAGACGGTTACTGTGCTGCATGCAGAGCAGGGTAGAGTATGGAAGGGGTAGGGTATGATGTATGGAACTGTACTTTACTTAACCATGATGTAGTGTCATGTTGGAAAATGATAGCAATGGCAATAACCAGGGAAATTCTTGTTACTATTCTTAGTTTCCTCACAATACTTGTGGGTACTGTTCTTATTGTTCTATGTTTGATTTAAGCACTCATAGCTCTAGTCTGATTGTTTATGGTAGCACACCACCAATTCAAGGGGAATCCCCGCAGAGGTTACGCTACGAATTTAACACCCTAGAAAAACTCTTTGGTGAACAGGTTAGACCATGTTAGTGAAGTGATGTGTTCAATTTGTGGTGTGTATATGGTAGGAAAGTAGTTGAAGTACTCATTCTGCAAAAGTAAAGAAAATTGAAGGTATTTCAGGCACTTTTTTTGCAATATTTCCTTCTGTGATGCAAAACGGCATTTTGAATGACTATGAGTGAAAAAACAGGAACCACCACTCTGTTATACAGGCCCTTCTAGCGCAAAGTCTCAACAGTGATGGTACACAAATTTGAAATTGTTGTGAAAGGCCTACACGTCAGCTTTCATATGAGGAGTAGCTTGTGCCCATTGAAAACTTCTACAAGGGTCCAGGGGCCACGAATTGGACACAAATTAGTGTGTTAGTCAATGGACGAATAATTGGTTGTGTGCTACCTTATGTCTGCATTGGTAAAAAGCAAAGTGCATGAGTCCCTTTAACACACTCAGCAGGGTGTAACAACCCCTGGCTATATCATACAACATAGTTACCAGCATTTTTACATTTTTCATACTTTTTCATGCATTTTTGTTTTCTTCCCAGTATTCCTTGAACTACTGTAGGTACTAAATTGTGCTTACAATTTGCTTACAACTTGTATACACCCCTTTGGGGATGGAGTGCTTAGATATCAATAAGTAGTGTCACCATTTGGGTGTAAAATCCCCCCTCCCCCCACCCCAAAATACTTTGGGCAGGAGTTTGGTTCAAAGAGGGGGATTTCAATAACTGCAACACAAAAAGTCAAATTTTTCCCAAACAATTTGAAACTTGCAGGATTGTTGAGAAAAGTTTGGAAATGGCAATCCAGCTGCATAATGCAAACAATTTTGTCTACCTACATGTACAGCAGTGTTTACACTATAGCGCGGGATTGCAGGGTTCCAGCAGAAAAGTTGAGATTCCCCCTGAAAAATAATTCATTGTGGGGAAATTCCCAGAATATGTTTGATACAAAGTAAAGCAGCCCTTGAAAAATTTCAATTAATATAAGAAATATTGCAAACATTTAAGGAAAAACACTAAAAACAGAACAAAATTTCATTCAGAAATTATGTTGTTCCAATACCCTGATTCACTAACTCGGCAAACCTCTTCCTTTCGTACAAGACATCGCAAAGTTGATTCAAAGAGCAGATTCCCGTTAGGAATGATAACACTATTGGCACGGTAATGAAGTAATAATATCATAACAATGCATGAAAGAACATGTAAACTTTCAAAATATTTTAACATTTTAACTGCCCCCCTGTATTTTTAAAATTCCCACCAAAAAATTTAAGCAACAGGAAAATTCCCCCCCCCCCCAAGATTTTTAGTGCTGATGTAAACACTGATGTACAGTGGTCAGAAGAAAAACCCCCCATGACATGGGTGAGGAGACTTATCCAGATTCCATGTGACTTTTCAAAGGAAGCAAAAAGAGTGGTGGGGTATGGATATGGTCAATTTTGCTGCTCTGTCTCTTGCTGACAATTAAACGTTCACCACTCCACTTTTGAGTTTTTATTGAAATTTGACATTCTCAAATTATTGGTAATTAAAAGAAAAAGATCAGATAAGTTGCTTAAAGTGACAGTTCTTCCCTCCCTTTCTGTAGACTTGCAGAAATGATTTTCAGGAAATATCCCATATACAATGAACTGAACACTAATTTGATTCATTTATATGATTTATATGACTCATTTGTGCCCAGATAAGTGACCAGTACAAAGGTAAGAGGCGAGCCGACAACCCTCCTCATCTCTTTGCTATTGCTGACTCCTCATACCAGTCCCTGCAAACAGGCAACACCATCAGCGGCAAGAGAAACCAGTGCATTGTCATCAGGTAATGTGTATCATTGGGTACCTTTGATCAGTCACGTCCATGTTTCAATACCTCTTATGTTCTGTCATCTGTTTGCTCTGACATAATGTGCAGTTATTTGCCTGAAAGTATTAGATTGATGCACATATTTTTCATTTTGCACTGATATTGAAATATTTAAATGTCAGTACTGTACATACTGTACGGGAGTGCCGGAACATACAGTATAGCAGTAACCATAATGCTTGTCTCAAGTAGTAAATAATAAATCAGTGTTTATACAGTTCTTTTATTGTAAAAAAACTTCAAAAGGGTCTTTACAATATCTGTGTTGTCTTTCAGTTATTTTGCTGTCAGTTTAAGCTTCATTCCAGCAGTAATTGAAGTTGAAGTATATTTATTTAGAGTAGAGAAAAATGTAGGATCAATTACTTGCCAGCCTGATCATATTGGTTCTTAGAAGGTACCTAGGGGGAATCCCCACCCAGGCGGAGAACTTCCCTTTGAGTTTAATTTCCATCTGGAAGATTCCCACTCTGGACACTTTTCAAACAGACTATTTTCTAGGGATAATTTCAATTTTTTTTGTGGAGAAGGCTCTCTAAGGAATGATTGTCACAAGTGGGCATTTTCTAGGTCAGCATTGTCCTGCTGAGAGTAGTCCTAGTAAATTGTTAAGATTGGAATTGTAGGGAGGAAGGGATGTTGTTGGGACATGATTCACAAAAGTGCAATTGAGCCACAGTGTCTTTGAGTTTCATGCTATATGATGCTACATTACCCACCTCATCAAATGTATAACAAAAGTCATGCAATCTTGACATTGATCTCAAGAGGGACCTTTCATTGGTCTCTTTTAATTAGGACTGAAGACAAAAGGTAGCCCATGTGGCACACCTGTAATACCAGATCTGTCCTGATGCCACACATGTACTGCCTGAGGCATGGCAGTTCAGTTTTAAAAATCTTTAGTCAGCAGGTGTATTAATCATAAAGCCACAGTATAGTTCAAGGTTACAAGGCATGCAGTCCTTTCTTTAGACCCATTGTGCATCACTGCACAAACTATTTTAGTTTATTCTGTAATTAACCATTGTAAAGCCCAACAATATGATGCTGTGAAGTATTTTCAGTTTGTTCTGTCATGTGCCAATAAGAGTAATAGTCCAACAAGTCTGACACAATACGAAATGTTTTCCTTCTGTAGAATGACCGTGTCTGTTGCAGATAGTGTTTATAAAAAGTTTGTGGTAAAACTCCGTCAGCTTCCTGTATAAAGTAGATTCATTACTCATGCTTATGAGTTAAGAGTGCTACTTCTGGGAAAGAAAATGGGTTATACAGTGTAAGATGGTTTACTGTACTTTTGTGTGAAATGCTGGTTACGTGAAGTGTGGTTTTATTTCTATTGGCTCTCTTACTACCATGTACAACTCCATATTGGCCAAAGTTGTGCTACTGTACTGTAGTCTCTGGCTCTTCCTGAAGTCTACTTCATAGCTAAAATCAAAGACATTATAAGCATAGACTCCAAACTTAAAATGGCACGGTGACTCCTCATGGAGACCAAAATATCAGGGCGGAAGTGCTGATCACTGCCCAGTCGTTTTGAAAGCAAACAGGCAAATGAATGTCTTATACAAAAGTATTAACACTTGCTATTTTGGAATATTGTTAATTTTAGCAGTACAACTCCTTAATGGCTTCCACTTAAATAAGAAAAGTTATTTCTTCATTGCAGAATTCCACTATGTATGCTTGAACATGAGCGCACAATGACTGGTTGTACAAGTTCATGGACATTCATTGGTTGGTTTCTATGGTATCTTCAAGTGATGCACTTTTGTATGCGCGTTCAATTTCTCACAGGCTCACAACGGGAAAGCAACTAGCTCGTTCGTTTTCAGAGCACGCAGAAGTATTCCATATAAAATGCACAGACAATTGTATTCTGCGGAATCTGCGCAAATGCAGCTCTCACGCAAGTCACAGTGTTTAAGTACTAAATGTAAGCATCTTGTCCATCTACAAATAAAACTTCAGTGCTGTTTGGATGCTCTTCAGTCTTTCACTTCTTTAATCCATCAAGTGATTGAAATGCCATTGATATAAATTTGTTATTTTTATGTCGTCGTTATGTCAATATCTGAGTTAAAATCTTATATACTACTGTATATTCACCTTGACACTTTGTTACCAGTATGTAAGAAGGATGGCCAGCACATACTGTACAATATGCAACTGTACGTACAATATGCACATACCCCTATACTGTACAGTATGTAAACACTTTTCAAATGCATTACTCAAAAAGTTTTCAGTGCCATTGGCATACAGTGCAATTGACTGTAGATGTTCCCAGTGACTTTTGGAAACTATCATGAAAATATGAGACTTTCTTTCTGGCTGTACATATATTTTAAAAGATCTCTTTAAAGTGATGTTTTAGGAGAGTAGGTTAGGACGCAGATCGAATAAGGAAATTAGAAGTGTACTCACCAAAAACAAATCTAAAGTCCGCATAAATAGTTGCTCT
>WURT03067369.1:0-32365 GCA_009936505.3 Holothuria glaberrima
AAGAGGATTAAATCACTCTCAAGTACATATTGTCTGACAGATTTGGTCGATGTTTCTCCATCCCTCACAGCTCCCTGCGCGGAGTTTGAAATCTGATTTACCAAATTGCCATCAACAATCAAATTCATCTTCGGTTGCTCCTGACGTGAAAGACATATTTCTCGATCGAGCTAGGTAATGTTCGTAGGGTTCTGGCGAACTTACACACGTGGGAGTTAACACAGACACCGCCCTGCTGCGATATTCCCTTAATTCATCAAAAGTGGGGATTTCCTCCATAGATCCATCATCACTCTCCTCCGAATCTTCGTTAAAGAAATGTTGAGGTGGGTTTGATTTTGGTTCACCTGGCCCTCGTGGGTGATTCACACTCTTTTTAGACGGTAAAGTCTGATACCAATTAGTTGAAACCTTCTTAGGTGAAGGCTGTGGCGAACGCGGGGCACTACTAATTTTGTTTTCCAGTTCGTTCGAGTTCATGTCCTGTGTATATGACGGTATTCGGTGGCAAACACCGTACCGTTTCAGGTGGTGTATAACAGACCGTAGCTCAATGAACTGTCGCGTCAAGGATTTGTCTTGCTTTTTCAGTTCACCCTGTGAAAATGAGACAAATTTACAATTAATTTTAGCCGTGTAAAATTATTCTGAATGACCAATCTTTAAATTGTTGACAACCGTCAAATACAGCAGTATCGGGTATACTCTTCCACCCAACTGATCCAACTAACTGACGCATCTTCATACATGATGATGACACCAGTGTGTCAAGAGCCACGGAATTTCCATCCTAAGTCCAAAGTCTGACGGAGCCAGCCTGATTTAATGATATACATCTTCGACGAAGCATTAAAGACATAGGCCTAAGGAGAAAATGTCAAGCAATTAACATGTGTATTCGAAAGTCCTCCATTATTTTTGTTGACGAAAGCAATATTTGCTAATCATCAGGTAGGATTCTATAAACAATTATTTGTTGTTATTTAATAGGGTGTGGTTGGTGACATGAGCAAACAAGGTAAACAGCGTGGAATGACAGACATTACAACAACATGGAACAAGAAGGTGATCAATGGGGTTGCAGATTTCATCTCCCCCATACTCTCTACATACATTACATTGGGGTTAAAGAAATTTTCCGGCATACTAATAAGCAAATGATGTCAGAAAACCACTTTTAGGTCGTTTCGATCCCGAACCTGAACAACCAGAACGTACTATTTCAAATTATGTTCCATCACTCTCCATATATCATGTGGTTTTATGATGTTTTCTGACATACTGATATGTAAATAATAGGTAAAAAGCAGTTTTAGCTCATTTGACCTTTGACTTCTGAAATTTGACGTACGACGCCATTGATTATTAACAAGTTTACATGGTCAGGTACCTACCTACCAAGTTTGACCTGATAAGACTAACTACGGTTTAGGAGAAGTTTTCGACACACTTTTCGCAAAAGTTATGTTAATTTGACCATTGACCTACATTTGACCATTAACCCCACCCTTAGCAACCTGCAAAAACGCACTAACGCTATTCTAAAAATAGTCTTATCAGTCGTAACATATGATGTGGTTTTATTATATTTTCTAACATACTAATAAACATGTACTGTCAAAAACCAATTTTTAGCTAATTTTACCTTTGACCTATGGCGTCATCAATAACGTACTCACAAGTTTGCATATTCAGGTAACTTCCCACCAAGTATTAATTTCATCTAGCTCACGGTTTAGGAAGAGTTCGCTACACATTATTTTGCTCACCCACTCACATACTGGACACTCAAACACAGCTTCACATTTCTGTACAAGTTTACCTCCTAGATGAGCTAATGAAAGATATAACGGCTTGACATATAGGAACCCAGCTCCGGGAATCTGCATGGCCCGGAATATTGGTTCAAGGCTTTATTGCGACTTCAAAGCGGTCAAAGTTTTGATATCAAACCATTGGAACTGGGATTCCCCCAATTTTTGTCAAAGGATAACGTTTCAGATATCAAAATAGAAAAGTGCATCACGAAAGGTAAAGTTTTTCAATTAACGATTCACTACGACATGCTTCCTATTCTGCACGACACTCCTGTCTTCAATCACAGCTGCCTCTGCTTTCCCAGCTGAAGAGTACTGCAGGATGCTGCTGTATATATTCAAAAGAGATAGATTGTAGCCGATTTAAACGATCACTTTAAAGCAACTGGTTGTACAATAATAAACTGCTTGTCAGATATTTTACCTACATATTCGTCATCTGGTTCTATTGCCAAACTTTATCGATTAAAGTTTATTACCTCTGAGTCTTCTAAGGAAATTGAGGGTAAGAATTGCCATTTGAAATGGTATTAATTGCTTCCTTTTTCCTAACCTGTTAGACCTTTTTAGAATACCCGGGGCTAAGTTGCGGAAACCGTGGACATCTGGTTCGTATGAGGGATGAAGAAAAGGTTAATCAAACAATTCGGGTACGACCATGTACGTTCATGCACCTCAAATGCCAGGTATACCTTGCATTTACATTAACACTTCAAAGCACCTTCACACGTGTGAAGCTGCCCATATCATTTGCATATGTATCTGTTAGGTGCTTACTGAAGGAGGTTTGAAGGGTTTCAAAAACCCTTCTTAGCTTTCATGGATTTTAATGCACATTATAGTCACACAATAGAATCCACTCCATGCCTGGATCCCTTCCATGTACATGAAAAAGTGCTCTGATTAACTAACTTCGCTTTCGATCCCTTCCATGTACATGAAAAAGTACGCTGATTAACTGACTTCTCCTTCGGTTGTTATCACAAAAATTTATTCTAATGTACTTTATCATCAAAAACAGTGTCACGGGCAAATGACCAACAGAAACTATTGCTTACATCGGCAAATGGTTGAGAAATATGAACTACGTAGAATTATTGTTAGTACATAAATAGTGTCCCACATAAAAACTTGTAACTGTGCCATTGCTCAAGCCTCGCATCAATTGTTGTAATATTCTTTTCAATCACCAAAGGGGGCAAACTGGTGATTAAATATATGGAGTTCAGATGTTATAACCCCATGCAGTACCTGAGTGGGAAAGAAATTTTTAGATAGGACTATTTAGGATATGTTTCCAGATATAGAAGGTAAGCAGAATGGAAAAAAATCTGTTGTTGCCATCTGTTTGAAGGAATTGCAGTATTAATTAATTGACCTCAAGGTTGGAATTGCTTGTGTTTTGTGAACATAATATTCTTGATTCTCAGGCTATTCCACCTCACCAGGTTCATTCTTTTCACCCGACGGAGGGGGTGACTTGACAAGGTGTCTCACCCGGACAGGGCGCATGAAATTCCAACTACCAAATTAGTGATACCTGGCTGAAGTGAAAACGAGAATTCGGTCAAATTCATTCATTCGTGTCAAAATGTCGATACTTTGAGCTCTGTGATAATGTTCGTCTGTTTTTCTTTCGGTTTCATTTGGTTAATTTTCTGCCAGTACATCTAGCGATGTAGTTTTCCCCAACTTCCTCGATGAAACTAAATGTTAACTAATTTATGAGCAACCTGAGAACAATTCCCACCCCCTTCAAATTCGTCTCTCTTCACATCCTCCTAAAATGCACAACATATGGGGGCTAATGTGCGAGGAAATTTTAAATTTCAGCTGGACGGCGTCTCCCGATGACCCTAAAAATATGATAACTTAGTTTCTGGGGCTCTTTAATGTGGGGCCCCTGGGCACGTACCCCCATGGCCTATACTCAAATTTGGCCCTGGGAACGTACATACAGAACCATCAAAGACATTTAATCTTGTCGTTCCAGTCAGTTCATAGCCTCGTTTCACAAACGAGTTCGCGATAGTGTAACAGGTCCTTTCACTGCTGGAGCATCCTGAAGCTACAGTAAAGCCTGCCATCCATTCGTCCCTGATGAGTGATCCGTTTCCGCGTCCGCATGCGTGTCTGCGTCCGTGCAAAATCGCTCACATAGAAAAAAAAACATTACCAGCCATCCATTCATGCGTTCCGTGTCCGTGTGTGCGTCCGGGAGGGATCGCTTGAGGAGCGATTTTTCACGGACACGGATGCGTGATATGTATGACTTTGCAGTGAAGACAAAAGTCTTGTCGTCTGCTACACCTAAGACAGCTCATTGAATGATTTCACTCATTGGTATAATATTACTAGTCGTCAGATCCCACTTTTTAAAAGAGTACAATGTTTCTCCAATACTTTTTGAACATAGATGTTTTGCAATTTCAGGAGCAATCCGGAATCGTTTGAAATGTCATCATCAAAAATTAGACTCCGAAAAGTTGACCAAAAGAAGATATTCACTGGCTCACTAGATCTCAACCAAGTCCTAAGAGATTTGATAAAGCCTGAACTAAAGGTAAAAATATAGAGGCATTTCCTCAAACTCACCCCAAAACTCTATTTTGCTATTTGGGGCAAGCCAACATATCAAACATAAATTTGGGTCTGGACTATTCTTTTAACTGTCTAACTTACAACGAAATCACTGTATTGCTGGAGTACCTTCCCAATTTCGGTTTAATTCTGCTCAATACCCAGGTCACGGCAATAATAACAGACTAGCTAATATTAATCCAAGCATCGACAACTTCGTGGTAGATAAGGGTTGGATTTCTTTGACAATAGCTTGAATTCGTACATGCAGTAGGCCTACTGTTTTACTTAAGTTATAAAATCTACTTAATTGAAACTCAAACTTTCGAAAAGAAACCATTTTTACAATATCTGCCGTTGGTGCACTTAGGTTTTACACGATTGTAGAATTCATTCAGGGAGCTAACTCAAGACTGTAGGGGCGGGACGCCCGAGAAAAAAATTCTCCCCCCTCTATAGAAGATTTAATATTTATAGATTTAAATTATTTTTGCCTTAATGCGTTTAACACATCCGGCCCCTGAAAAATATTTCTCCCCTGGAAGCTATCTCGCCCCCTTCAGTGCCTTGTTTGGCTACAGAAATGAGATAGCTTGGCGGCTATGGAGGCTCAAGTTGATCGGAAATACGCAGCAGTAACTGTAAGTTATGATCCATGCATGATGGCTTATTGTAAATGCAAATCTCGTTGTATTATTTACTTACAATTTCCTCTCTGATCCATGCAATATTCTGTTCTAACCGCTTCTCCCAATCGTCACTCTCTAGATCTGTCGTCTGGTCTCCGCCGTTTTCCTCTCCCGCCATATTCGTCGTCGTATCCATTTAGCCTAACTGTTGTGTTGGTCACCTCTTTCCAATCGTTTTAATTTTTAACTTTACATTCGTTTCAACACCTGTGCTTTTTCCACGCTTACGGCAAACAATCTCTCACAATCACCAGTACTTCGTTAATGAGGGTCTTTGCTTTATCACCGACTAGTCAAAGATACACACTGTTCAAGTATGTACTTGGCCTGTATATGATAAACAAAATATACATCGCTTGTGACAGGTATACGGAAAATAGAATAATGTAGACCAGGAAATGAAGAGCAATCCTATGGTTGTTGTATAGTTTCATAGTACATGCATTAAATCGCTGTACTTTCGACACTTATTTATCGTTTTTTGTTTCTGTGCAGTGAAAGTCCAAATTATGGTCTATTTAAAAGTGTTAAAGAGTGAGCTAAATGAGCTTTCCCTACAGCACATTCAGTCTGAACAAATGCTTCAGAAGCTATAGTCACGTTGGTGGTGAGTGTATCGATCCAATTACATGCTGTGTAATAATGCATCAAGCCCTAAAACTGGCCCCTTATCTTGCGAGAGGTGGGAGCAATAAATGATGTGCATAAGTGGGCTATGTGGTAACACGGCATTTCGGTACAGAGTATCGCACGTCTTTTAAAAAGTACTGAAGTCACAACTATTTGTTGGTACATTACTCATTGTACAGTTGTAAAAGTAAAGAGGCTTCCCGGGTGATATGGAATATATTAACAGAACTTTATGGTATTGGTGGAAGCAGGAACATTAGGCTCTATTCCCGTATAAATTGGAAGACCCCTGATTCGGGTGACTCATTTTGTACAGCACCTAACGCTCCCTCGAGAACGAAATATCCCAGCTCACTCTTTCAGCTCGGAATAATACGAGATGCGCATAAGACGCTGACTCAGACTACAAACAATTACGACTGGAGAAATTGAGAAACATTTATGGCAAGTCCTTTTAAAATGAATGGCAGTTTCCACTGTACGTCACGGTGGAAGATAGAAAGTTAGTGACGAATAATATTTGCACGGCAGTTGGGAGACATAAAGTGAAAACAGATTAATGCATTGTGGGAAGATGAATTTACATAATATCGGAAATATTGCATTCCGATCCATCTTTCGATTTCAAGAGACGATTTCAAGAGAGTGGAGATAATGCAATTTTCAGATTCACATAATAAGATTATGTTTTCAACTTTCCAATGAGCAGATGAAGGTATACAAGAGTTACGGAGGCTCAAACGTGACATTTCAATTATCGATAGCAACACTTCTGAGAGAAAATCACATTTATCGCACAATAGCTCTGTTCAAATGTAAATGTAATAAAAATGAAATAAAAATGTAATTTAATCCCCGAGGCATTAATTTAATACAAAAAGAGAATACGGGTGTTGGGGGAAGGGCTTATATAGATTACTCCGTCAAACCAGGTGGCTTTCAATTAAACTTTTTGAAACTCCATTTTGGAATCTTTGCAATTCAGAGGGTATTTCCAATAGTGTGGGAAACAGCTCTCGGCTGAAAAACCATCTTATAGGAGGAGTACCTTTAGCCAATCTGCATAGGCCGACTATAAATCAATCAACACTTAAAAATTGAACGACCGTCAACTAGTGTAAGGATTATTTTTACTGGCATATATTCTTTGAGCTACAAAATCTTTGATTCAAATACTTGACAACATTTGATTTTCTCTTTTGTTCTTCCTTTTTAACACAAAACTTTAACGCACTTCTAAAATTTTAAATTTAAATATTTGGATAGAAGAAAAACGTTGTAAACTACAAAAAAAAATACAGAATGTCTTGTGCGTACTTAGCCTCTATTCAAATTTTGTTAGAAAAGATAGTGTTTTTCTTATTTTTAGTTTAATAATCCTTGACTTTAGAGAAAAGGTATGATCGACCTGCCCTGTTCTTCTTAAATGATTGACTCAAGGCACTGGCAGAATCATTATATTGTGATGAACATGTGTACTGCCATCTTGTATTCAACATTACGTTTTGGGGGATTATTCTTTCAGAAGAAAACCAAAATGTTTCTGAAGGTGGAAGTACATTATTCCAAATTTTTTATTCATTTTACTTCACTTTTTCTCTATTTAAACCATCGAACTGATCGATAAGTGATCGTAGTTTGCATATAAACAGTCTGTCTGGCATAGGATCGGACGACTAACCTCCCTAACGTTAGGAAAGATATCCTAATTGTTTATAACACACTACAGAAGGACATTCTGAACATACTGTGACTGACAGGGCTGATCCATCAAAAACGTTTTTTTAAATAAAGTTATTATGGAAGTTTATCTCCTTGGTAATATAATGGTTCTGGATCATCTGCCTATTACAACTGAACACAGACTTTCTTGCTTACAATATAAACCAAAAAACAAATTTAGGAATTAGTCGAATACAATTTAGGCGAGGCCACGAACGTAGTCGATATCTTGAAGTTCATGTTCCTTGTAGCAGTACTTCCATGGCAGTGCACAATTATTAGACATACATATGATAGAGGCTTACCATAAATTGGGGATATACGAACTCTTTTTTCAGTCACTATAAACTAGATCACTAGAAAGAGATGACTTGGGTGTCTGTATAAGGAAATATGGGCACTAAGTGTGTCGCATGCTGTGTAGACGGGGCACAGGAATGATTTTCAACACAAATATACCAAAATTACTAACTATGACCAAGATTTCATCTTACCTTACCGAAAGTTACATTTATTTGTAACATATTTTGGAATTTCAGAATTGGCTTCATTTTGTTCATAGTATTGGAAGGTCGTTTTAACTTCCTATAGATTTGATTCTCAAATTCCAGAATGTGTATGGGGATGATACATTACTTTCATATGATTAAAAGCCATTAAATGTTACTATATCTTATCAAATCAAAAATTGAGGGGAAATTCACGTACTGAATAACAGGTACAGCCACACATATCAGAACAGTATGGTAGATGTTGATCAGTGCAATGGGCGTGTAGGCGCAATATGATACAAACGCAGTTATCACCTGCATCGCCTGCATTCTTCTTTTCACATAAAAAGAAACTCATGGCCAAGTTTTCAAGTTTCGGCAAAAAAAAGGCAAACTAGAATTTTATTTATTTCCAAGGGCGTTGGAAGCGGGGATGGGGGCGCCAGCCCCCAGAGAAAATTGTGGGGGGGAAAATATGCTTTATTCCCCCACTTTCCAAGGACGGGAACCCCTTATTTGTCCCTTCTGTAAGAAATGTCAAAAATTTGAGGTAATTTTCCTTAGAATTTGTCCAAAAATGATGCACTAAATTGCATCTAAGGACCCTCAAATATCCAAAAATTTTCAAACGGGGAGGGGGACACCCATCCCCTTAGACCACCGGGATGGTGATCCGAAACAAGGTTCAGCTCCCTCAGTCTTGAACATTTTCTTACGCCTATGTTAATTTCAACAGAAAACGTTGAGCGAAGCCTTTATTCAAAATTTTAATAGTTGAGACAATATTTCCAACGTTTTTAATGTAACAGTTCTTGACTGTTCAATAACGGCCTTTAAGCTAGTGTTTTACAAGTGATTGACTCGTAGTTTCGTCAGACACACTGTGTTGTGTACGCCACTTTTAATTTAAACTTCAAGGTTCTAGAGATATTTGTGTCCGAATACTACCATCATATTACAGAATCATGAAGACACACAAAAATGTTCCAGCCTGTAAATTTTCATTCATTTTACTCCCTGTTTTTATATTTTTACCATCAAACTGTTTGAAACTGATCGACTCATGATGTCACCACACCGTGTATTGCCTAACTAGACCACCAATGGTGCAAACTTCGACTTAGGCGGATCCAAGATTTCAAACACGAAAGGGAGGGGGGCTTACTCCAAAGGGGCAAATTTCGCACATTTTGATGCGAGCCAATTGTACGAAGCCTCGAAAGAAGGTGGCCGGCGTGGTCTAAGGAACTGAGGAAAGAAAGCATGAAAATTATACACTTCAATGGTATTTCTGCGCGGCATCTGGCAATTAAAATAAGCATTTACATACTGTTAACAAGCTTTGGTACCGTCTAAAAAAGTGGTGTCGAAAAGGGGGACTACAGCCGGGAAAGCCCCTTTTGGCTCTACGTCTCAGCGTGAGTGCAGTTTTGGTATATTAAACATATTGGAAGGTGAATGAATAACATCTGGACAATTTGAGCTTGGTGACATTCGCGGACGACCGTTCGGGACTAGACAATATATTCTCACCACAGAAATGTTCGCTTGGACAATCCACCTCCAGTTATAGGCCCATATGTGAAAACCTTACTACTTGTCAACAACCGTTTACTGCCTATCAATTTCATCATAAGCGCACGAGGCGGGGGCAGGGGATATGCCTTCCCAATTTGGCAAAAAGTGGATCCGTTCGGGCAAATATTATACAGCCAAGAAAATAAATTATGCACTTTTATTCGGGCAACTTGGTCCAAGTTCTAAATTCAGTCTGGCAAAAATAATCCCTACCCCCAAAAATATTGCCCCTGTACGCCTATGAATGAATTCAATTGAGCTGATTTCTTTACAAGAGAAGGGTTGACCTTTCGGTAGTGATTTTTCAGGAAGTGGTCAAGAACCATGGGTTTATTAAAAACTTAAGTGTATCTTTCGTTTATAATTCTTGATTTGATTGCATAAATTATATCCTGAATGAACAATTACACGCAAATGTCGTAAAAATCCTCTCAATATTTGAGTTGATAGAGCATTTAAGTTCAAGCAAAGACAATATTCGAAAAGAAATTGCATCGCAACCGCCCGGAGCAACTAAATGCTCTTTCTTCATTATCGACTACTGACATTGCCTACGTAGCAGGCTGTACGGCATATTCCTTGATCAGTCATATGTTTGGGCAATGCGTTTGGGAAGCCCCAAAGAGATGAGCAAACAGAGACCCCTCCGCTATGTACATGGTTCGGATTACCCTGTTCAAGTTCAAGCTAAATTGCAAACAATGCATAGCTTTGTGTAAGCTTTGCCTTATATGTAAACAGATGGATTACCACAGCAACCCCCTGTTTTTATGGTGGCTACATTGGCCGGAAAGTTGTTTGTTTGGCCAAATCGTGCGCGAAATATACAGCAAAACTTAATGCCAAATGATTTCAGGTGGCGTTGTCCTCACGGTCTTGGCTTCAAAATGCCAAACAAGTGTTTGCGCTAAGTAGAATCGATTCTTTCGGAAGAAAAGAAGGTAATTTTATTTCGGATTTTCTCCTACAGAAGTTGATAAAATGGAATGAAATTTACAGAGAAGATTAATGACAAGATTCAAAAGCAACTGAGATTAGTTATTTTTTTATTTTTTTTGTTCCAATCAGGAGTAAATCCTCCCAACGCGGAACGGTCAATTTTCAATTCAAAATTGCTCCCTAAAAACATCATTTCTCGTGATATCGATTATTCCTGAACAAGTT
The DNA here is from genome assembly GCA_009936505.3 of Holothuria glaberrima. Taxonomy (NCBI): domain Eukaryota; kingdom Metazoa; phylum Echinodermata; class Holothuroidea; order Aspidochirotida; family Holothuriidae; genus Holothuria; species Holothuria glaberrima. The sequence continues at coordinate 10,672 of WURT03067369.1, forward strand.
ATGAGCATGGACAACTCATGAACTGGTGTGCATACTTTCGGGCACAAATATCAAAATCCCTTGGGAAAGATGGTGTCTATGGTCAAACATTGAAAACAAGCTCTAGGAACTAGGAAATTTTAGTGGTAAAATCTGCGTGACATGTTACACATCCTCTCCAAATTTCAGATCCGTAGCTTACAAAACAGACAAAATCTCTGAACGCCTCGCCGAAAACTGCTGTGGCGATCGCATCACTTCGACTAGAAGTTTTCTAGTCGAAGTAAAAACTGCACATGGAGAAGAAATTACTCCTCCTATACTACACTGATGTAAACAATTACTTACAGACGTCAGATTTAACAAAGTTAGACGAGCCACGTAAAGACATAAGAATGCTCCTCTAGAACCAGGGAGCTATTACAGCTCCCTGCTAGAACTGAAGTAAGAATTTATAACAACCAATCACGTGGTTACAGTAGTCACCGTGGGCATGATGGGTAATTAAAAGCACTCTAGCAGTGTGTTTCGTTTAATAAATATCATCACTGACGGACACTAATTGCGGTAATAGCATTTAATTTTATAGTGAGAAGTTCAAGGACTTCGACACTTTCAAGACAAGACTAAATGGAAAGGTTTCAACGATTCTGATATTGCTCTAACATTTCTAATGCGCACAGTCATTGTGCGTTGAGCAGAGAATCATAGTCGATGCAAATGCGTGTATTAATGATTTACGGCATTTATGTAGGAAGCACAGATTGATTCGACTCCCGCAAGATCGTAATTGAAGCTTTCGATGATTACCTATATACACGGCAAAACAAAAAGAGAGTCTGATTTGTTTTCTGTAACTCACACCACTAAAATATCTGTAATATTTTTCTTTTCCCAAAGAAATTTCAGTGTCGAGTTTCATTCAGCCATAAGAAAGACAAGTACCTTATACAGTTTCAACTTGTAGTAAGCCATGCGTCGGTTTTGTTATTATGGAACCAGAAATACTCACTTAAGCAAGAAGGACTTAGTAAGGTTGTTGACATCAGCCGCTCGCCACAGGGGGACGGGGGGGGGGAGAGGCAAGTGCCCCACCCAAAGTTTGCAAAGTATGGCCGTCAATCTTCAAAAACTAAAAAATATCATGCTAAGCAAGATGAAATGAATAAAACTTACCTCTACATGTGGACAATATCGTTCTTTCCGTCTCACAAATGTCATATAAATTATTTATGAAGTTGTATGCACTATCCGGTATTGACAAGTTTGTATATTTTATGACAATTTCAAGATTCAAACAGGTTTACTCGGTCATTCGACCACTGGTCGTGTGTGAGTAATAGTGTTCCAGGCGTCGTGATACCACTTTTGTCTAAATCGTTACATAATTATATTAATAATAATTCTAAATTAATCAAATGAGGTTTTACATATGACTAATTGTTTTGAAAAACGTATGCTCCCTTTAAGGTTGTGGTGAGGTCATTCATCTAACAACGGTATAGGCCTACCCGAGTGATCGAAAAGCCGCCATTACCAAAACTCAGAATTACGAATCCCAGCAATTATGCACTGAAGTATCAAATGACTTATCTCTCATGTTGTCTTGAGGCCCCGAGTGGTATTAGGCCTATTAACTTTTATTAGAATCCATTTGCTTTCGGACGCAACATAAAGAGATGAATCGGCGTGCATGGCAGCTAATCTCCGTAGACAGTTTGGGAAACGAGAATTATAATTTCGCCAACTAATGCAATTAGGCGGTATTCGCACAGGGGTCCCAAGACTGTAAAAAGTCTTAGATTAATTGGCGGTGACGATGGACTGCATACTTACAACATTACCTGCCGAGCTAATCCTAATGAAATATGGAGAAAACTATGCCAGTGTCATTATCCCAAAGTTCGTCCAACTTTAAGTGTCTGTAGGTACACTGTAGAGACCGTGAAACCGAATCGGATTCCATGCTTCCCATCCCTTATGATCAATCAAAATTGTTATCGGCGTCAACTCCTCACGAAGACTGCAGTTTAACATTTGTTGCAACCAGCCGTCACTGGTGGTCTTCATCCTCACAATCACTTCATTCCCCGGGTCGATGTTGTCATGTCTACCTTCACCTATGGGCCAATCCCCTGACACGACTGCAAATTTAGCAGACCGTTTCTGCAAAAGTAATTTACTTCGAAAGTATTTGAAAGATTTAAAATCGTCTCTTGTTGTTTATATTTTCGCGCAATGCAATTGGTTAAAAAAAGACCACGACGACAAGCTCCTTCTAATATTTAACATATTAGATTCTATTCTATATCTATATTTAATTATCCTATAAACAAAATAGTAGATACATCATTTTCTTTGTGGATGTCATTTATATATAATAGAGTTGTATGTACGGTTACCATGGTAACTCAATATGACTACTTCTTAAAGGCCCAGTACTCTCTAACGTTCACTGCTTCGTTCTCCATATCTTTGTAGTAAATTTCAATGAAGTGACTTTTACATCCATGTAGAATCCATATAAGACAGGATGCACTTCGTATTGTAGATCACTCAATGTGTGTATAATAAAACTCTCTCCTAGCGGCCGATAAAATCTTACCAATCGCAATCTTTTGGATAAAAAAAGCAATAAAATGCAAAAACTTTAAATTGTAGTGTGTTGTCTAGGATTGAACATGACCACAACCGCTGATACCAACATTAAACGTATATATAAAGGCCTGAAAGACTTCCACACACTGCCATATATCTGACACATACATATTTAATCAATTACGCTTTTCATCATCACAGCGACACAAGCATAGGCGGCGATCCCGGGGGACAGGGGGTATGTCCCCAAATATTTGAGAAATCGCCCATTGACTTTCATTTTTCGCACAGTAAATTATTTGAAAATGGGGTCATGCTCCCCCAACATTGAAAACAAATGGCCGCCCATGGACACAAACTTCAAGCAGAGACACAAAAGTCGTCTACTGTTTGTCATCATATACAAGAAGGATGTAGTAGGTATAAGGATCGGGAAGGAAGGGGTGGGGCAGGGTCGGTTTACAAATGTGAGGCCATAGGGACAAAACTATGTGGGGACCCTTGTAAATTCATCCGGATCTTCGAAAAAATACTATAGATATACACGTAACTGCTTTTTCAAGTAGGCTTAAGAATACGGATACCATGCCTCCAATAAACTATAGCCAGAAACACGATGACAGCCTTCATTGTGGTGCCTCCCACGTCATGTCAATATCTCGGACACAATAATTTTATGTCTTTCTCTTTTGTTAAACACACCGAATCACTTTAAACTGTAGTCTTGTTAAAGACCTTGTACTACAGTACTTGTACACACAGTATTACAACGTTGATTGGGAACTACTGCGAATATACGCCCTCTGTAGATGTTCAGATTTCAGTTTGGTACTAAGGTCTCATGTGTAGGGACCTCTGAATTTAGGGCAGACAGCGCCTCTCGATAGCCCTTATAGTGTAGTTTGTGGTGCGCATTATGTGTGGGGACCCTAGATACGTGCCCCTGCTTATCCGGCGCTACAAGAGGGGAGGGTTTAAATGGTGTCTCAAACCTTACCCTTCTGTCAGTTTTTGGGGCCGAGAAAATTCAAAGATTGGTGGTTTTGAGTTCTTCGGAAACTTACATGGCTGCTTGCACGTTTACAGTGATGTTAATCAATGTGCCGTAACTCATGTGGTCTGTTTTCTAAAACTAACGAAGGCTGGCCATACTGTCTTTAAGCCCAGTGACAAGTAGTTTTCACGAATCGATTGTCTTCAACACTTGTTACAATAATTAGGGTATAGGTACATTGAGATATATTTGAGTGTAACTGGAGAAACCTTTATACATGCAGGGAGGTAACCTTCCGGCTACAAGCAGGGCGTTACACCTCACGAGCACTAGCATGGAATTGCACCAGGCTCCGTCGCGTATGGTACAACCAAAGAGTTATCATACCTTTCCAACACAAGCACTATACCGCACCTCTCTGGAACAAGCATTGAGCTACACCTCACTGACACCGTGACTGTGACGAGTAGGCAGTTACCGTGACCCCATGATAAGAAGGTACACTTTCTTGAGGTTACACCTCCTTGGCATAAGAAAGGAGCCACAATTTCCTGGTAGAAGTAGGGAGTTACACGCACGGGGTAACATTTTCCTGAGACAAGCAGTGCATGGGTTACACCTCATTGACACAAGCAGGGCTTTAACACTACGTACCTTAGAGAGTATAGCTAGTATGGATACGTTCATAAAAAGCATTGAAATAAAACTGTCTCCACCCAAGTCGAGACAATCGTTCCTTCCATGTTTTTCAGAAAACAATGGCAGACTAAGTAATGTGAATGTACGTACCGACATTATTATTAATCGAGATCGAATGCATGCGCTGCAAACATTTTATCAGCTCATTTATCGTACATTGCTTGACATTAGCCCTCTAACCCCCTTGTTATCGATATCAAACGGATGCGGCGCACGTACAGCTTATCATTACACACTAATATACCGTAAAAACTTCGACACTCTTGAACTTTCGCCATCGAGATCAAACGGATGTGGTGCGCGTATAGCTTATTAGAGAGTTACCGCCACAAACCACGAACTGATCGATGTATCAAAAGTGCTTCGTGTGTACCTTGGAGGGATGTGTATGAACAACAAGGATTTCAAACCAAGGCATAATACGATTGTCGAGATTGTCGGCGGTAGAGGTTATAACTTTGGTTAAAACAGGCCTATACACCCTAAGTGATCGAACAAAGTATAAGTTCAGCAAATAACGTGCGACTTGCAAGTTTAAAGCTTCCGGGCATTGCTGCCATCAGCGTATGGTTGTCAGTGACAACCCCCCCCCCTTCCGTTCCGAGCAAAGTCCTTCCGATTTCGACGTAACAAAACGACAAGAACATATGTCACAAAGCCTTTTGCAACTAAGTCTGGCGAGCTCGTCAGCATTAAATTTGGGTAGCCGCTACACCTCTTTGTTCCTATACACCTCTGTTTATACCGACACTATAAACTTATGAAGGTCGTTGGCTCTTCCTGGGCCCAGTTCAATGAAGAGTAGTTTGTTTTAAAGGGCATTCAATATACTGAATTGTTGTTACTATATGTAACTGACAATAAACGTCCCCCTATCCCAGCCTCGTACTTCCATGTATCTAACGTACGCTAACAAATTTCAAGTTAAGCCCTATATGACGTTCATGGTTTATGGCTATGTCTCCCATTAGCCCGGCTATTCCCCTTCCCCGGAACTACTCATTTTCTTCAGCTCGAGTATACTAGACAATAAAACTCTGATAATTTTGTGTTTGGAAATTACCGATTTGAAGTGACTTGTAGCTAATGCTAAGCTCGTATCCAGGGGGTAGGGGGAGGGGAAGCAGTGAGGAGGGGAAGGTACCCCTCTTGAAAAATTTTCGTCCCGGCATCTAGAATAAAAATTACAATTTCCTTTATGCATTTCAGTGAATATCCCCCTTCCCTAAAATGTATGTTTCACCCCATCTCGCGGATTATCGTAGTCGACCGAACAACCTGGCAGATACTGGTCTAATGAATAGATTCAAGCGATGATATCTCCTTCATTTATTTTTGCTTTGATAGAAATAAAAGACTGGGCACGTGGCCCTTGAATGCAAGACTGGGCATGAGGAATAGTGAAGGCCGTGCTCAGTCAGTCTGGAAGATTCCTCATCCCCCTCCCCAAATGTGGGACATGCACCATATTGTATAGGCTTCCTAACCTAATTAAGACCAGGCTTAAGAAGAACTAAAACCACTCAAAAACTGAGTTTTCTTTTTCAAAAACGACTTGGTGCACCATCGATTAAGACGTGGCTTTTCTGTAGCTATGACAATATACCTACCAAATATACAGTTATTTCCATTACATTAGACCGAACAATTTTGCAAGGGGTTTCGAAACTACCCATTCGCCACTGACAATGTACTCAAAGAACGCGTCTAATTGTGGGTAGAATAGACAAAATGGAGGCGCCGATGACAAATTTTCTTCCCGATCTGGGAAAAGTAAATTCTTCCAAAAGAGTAGACTCTGCAGTGTCTGCTCGGGTAATTTTATCCTTATCCAAGTCTCACTTCCTCTGTAATAAGATCTGCAATCATTGCTCTTCCAGGAATATGCTTTCTCCCTCTTTGAGTGTCCGCCCTTTCCGGTGGACGCGCAGAAACAGGACCGATGACCAAAGGATAAGAGCACATACAGGAGGGATGGGATCAGGGTCAGAGCACATACTCCAGACTTATAATTCCCCCTTACCGGGATTATATGCTCTTTTTTAGATGAAGACCGGGCATATATAAAAAGGGGGAGTAAAATCGCCGAGAAAGACTTTGCGAAGTCTACCTAAAGCGCAAACCTCCCGAAGTGTCAGTAAAAAGTTGAATGTATGTCTCACACAGCGTTCGAAATGGCTGGTATCGCATCGCAAACGACGTCCTTTCACATGCGATGAACTTCTTGAAATGCACAGCGTAAGAATGCGATACACGTTTGTCATGTTATAAAAAATACGTTAGAATGAACTAACAAACAAACACAGCATGGCTTTGTCAGGAATGGACACATTTTCAGTAATTATTCTTCGAGAAAAAAAAAAACACCAAACCACAAGCTACGAATCCCATATGTATTTCAATATTAATCACACAGAACGGAATCTTCAAGAGCTCCATGCAGTGCTTTCGTAAACACATCTGTACGTCCAATCTAGCCTACATGTGTTACATTACATGTACGCTGTACAGTCAGTATGTTATCGGCGTTATGAACACTAACAGTTGAAAACTGAAGAATTTCAGTGTAAGGCAAAATGAAAAAGCGCTATACAGAATCATTTATGTGTAGCACTTTTTCCTATACCAAAATATTTCACTAATTCGGACGCTGGTCTCACACTATCTTCAGTCTGCGTCTCTCGGCAAACGTGACACCAGATACGTAATCAAGAGACATTCACATCAAGGCAACTCTCTGGTTTAAGGTTCTAGTATGCTGGACCCTTACTTCCACCTACCAGTGTCCAAAGTAAGTTATCAACAATTCAATAGTGATTGTTTTAGTAGAACATTTATTACCGGTGCAGACTAGGATAGCGTACATTAGAATTTACAGGAGATGAAAAGAATCAAACTTCAGTAACGCACACAAAAAGAAAGTAAACGTTCCTCAAGCCCAATAAAAAACCCACTGAATATATTGGTTGATTTTGGGATATCACTATTTTAATAGTTCATAAGGAAGTTGTAATTTTCTCGCCTACTGACTTGTAGCAAGTCTGTTTTGATTTTCAGGCTAACTTCCGCGTCTGCAGTTTGGGATCTCGCTGGGTTTTTTTTTAATTATCCAAAACTTCACCTGAGACCCAAACCTTTTTACCCTTTAACACTTCAGTGCTTGAGAAAAAGCAAATTTAATTAGGGAGACATCTGAAATATGAAAAACACACACCCTACAAACTAACTCTTGAAAAAATTGACGGTGGCCTCAATATGTATTATGTACTGTGAACAGGTTGCTAAGGATGGTATGTATGCACCTAATGCAATGCAATAAAGTAAACCTTAGCAAGTCTCTGCAAGTTTACGGTTTCACCTCAAGATCGTATTTGAAATGAGAAATACTATCTCTTCAAGGAGACAGCTGTTAGAATGTGCACCATTGAATCCCGTTTGTTGTGTATTGGCTTTCTAATATAAGTTAGTTAATTAGATGAGGTTTAACGGCCCAGTTTCCAACCAATCTAATATAAGGGGCGCACACAATCAGACAATAACATTTTAACGCCTAAACTGTAGTACAGTGATAATTTGTTAAGATCACGTGAATTATTTTGGGTCATTCATTTATAGGATACAAATAATTATTTACCTGAAAATAAAGTGAATAATACCCCCCCCCCCCAAAATGCAGGCATGTAAAACCTTAATGAAAGTAAGAACAAATGCGCAGTCTTTCGTATTCCCTGACCACGATTTAGATACAGCTGTTCTCGTATGGCGGCCAGTAACACGCATTAAAAAATAGCCCATTTTATGGGTTATATACATGGGCGTGGATCATGGGGGGACGCGTCCCCCTCACTTTTTTGTAAGGGGGGACATCGCCAAAAAGTCTCCCCAACTTTTTCAAAAATGATGCAAACTAAAACTGTGATTACGAATTGACACTTCATATTAAAAACTAAATTTCGCCCAAATACGACACCATTTGCTATATTGATACCTTCCAGTTTCATTTTTTCTTTAAAGGGGAGGGGGACAACCCTCCCCAGGACAGCGATTCGTAAATGGTGAAAAGTCTAACAATATACTGTTCACTCGGTTCACGAAATGTAGTTCTGATTTACCCTAAGGACTGTAAAAAATTCACTTAAGCAAGCAAAATGAAAAAAAAAAACTTTCTAAAAAAGTAGTTTTCTTGGTGATATATTCAATTCAAATTTAGCACCAAATGTAGCACCATAAAGCATCTAGCTCACCTTACGTGAGCAAAAATTTTCCAAAGGGGAGGGGGACAACCCTTCCCCTCAGACCCCTCCCCCAGGACAGCGATTCGCTAATGGTGAAAAGTCCTCCCACACACTCTTGGGGCTGGATCCACGCCGCTGGTTATATATAATTAGTTCAAGGAAAATTTGTGCTTTAAATACATTTTCTTTCAATCTATACCCATTCTATTGCCAAGTTTCCCTTCATACTTGCGACCACAGGACGGTAGACGCAGAATTATGACAAACTAGTCTTTCAGCTGACCACAGAAAAGAGAACAAACCGAAGAGGCAAATTTGTGCTTTTACGTTGCGATTTCCTGCCATCTAAAGGGTCTTGAATCATGCCAAAATAAGTAATTGAACCCCAGGTAGCACGGCTCTCCAACCCATTAGCGGCTCGCGCCATAGGGGCACGGGGGGGGGGGAGTGCCCCCAAAAAGTTTGCAAAGCATGGTCTTTAAAATCTTCAAAAAATGTAATTCGAGATGTTTTCAATAAAAAATTTTTCTAACTTTGGACGACATCGTCCCTACTATCTCACAAAAATGATATATTATTTATGAAGTTGTGTATACTATTGCAAAATTCTCCATAATTTTCAAGCATGTATTTCGTCATAATTTCAAGATGTATCATAAGTTTACTGGGCCATTCGATGACTTTTTATGCAAATTAATATTATTTGAGTCGTCATGATTTCAATTTATTTTCAGACTCGTATTCAACTCCTCCAATTGCCGGGGGGGGGGGGTAGTTTGTAGTTAAGAAAAATGATAAAATGTCACACTGTATAATAGGGTACCCACCATCATTAGATTCCTAAGAAATTTCTTTTGCTGAAAAAGTCTCCTAAAACCATTGCCGGGAACGTAAGTTGTAACGGTTGATCTATGACATTTGTTTTATTGTACTTTCACGTTTCAAAATTTTGTAAGTTTTCGAAAAGGGTGAATGCGGAAACGTTTATTTGGTAAAATCAGGGAAGCCTTAACCACCGATGATTGCGAAAGTTGCTCATTAGTCTTCTAAAGCCGTACATGCCAGGCGATTGTGGGGATTAATTTAGAATGGGAGAATTTTTTATTCGAAGCTGTATCACTGTCTGATCAATCATGATTTGGTTGAAAATTCTGAAGTCACGACCAGTCAATTTATTACAGTAGAAGAAGTGCATAGAAGACCTATGAGGGGAAAAGTCGTCTTTTGCCGGAAAGTGTAAACCGATTTGCCAGAATGCTTTAAACAAGGGGTTAGGAACCTCCAGCCTGCGAGACCATTTGGTCCGGTCCGCGAGGCAATTTGTAAATGCAATTTCAGTAACACTTGAGATTCAATTTATAATCACTTTATCTGCCATTTTGCCGGTAACAGGCTAAATACGCTGCGTGATGCCACTTCTGATTATCCACCTCACAGGTTGCACGAAAAGGCCTGCATTGTAAAGCATGCTTTTACACACAAATTATGGGAAACAATGCTAGACTTTTCGTTCGCACCGTATCGGCCCCGGTAGATTTTATGGATTAGACCCCTCTCTCTTGAGTGGGTTTACAACTAAAGAACTGAATAACTTTTCAATGTAGTGCAATGATTAAGCAAATAAAGTGCCTTCAAAACGATATTTTTTCGGCGCGCTTTGCGCGCTTTTTCTTAGTTGCTTGTTTGGCCTTATGACTGCTAAATGGCCCGTTATAAGTAAAAGGTTTTCCACCTCTGTTTTAAAGTATACCGTTCCAGTTGATTTAAAATGAACACACCAAACAGTCAGTCAAAGCTGTAGTGAGACTTCTGACAAGGGGCTCGAAATTTTCTTTTCTTAAATAAACCAATCCAGAAAACCAATTTTTATGGCTTCTTGGCAAAGCTGAAACATATTGTGACACAGTGACAGAAACAACAAAATATTTAAAGGTGGAGCTCATTTTATACAAACGGACAAGCAACTTTGCCTGCTTCCCCCGCCTTTTACTTCGCCCAGGTTAATGAAGTAGAGATTGGCTGATAGCCTGATATGGTTGTAATTATTTTTAAGCTAATGGCTGACTGCCTGAGTTGGTTTAAGAAGAGCTTTTGAAAACTATATGGGGCATGTCTATAATGCATTATAATAACCATACTCCTGCTGTCTATCCGGAGCGGGTTATTGAAATTGCCGGGGGTTGTACGAACCTCCCTGCACACGTACTTAATTTTGCCCCACCAAACAAAATTTCTTAGAGCCGCCCATGCTCCAACCCCTAGATGTGCACCCTGCTGCCTACTGCGTCTTGTGAACCGTAAAACCAAATTAATATGGCCAGCCGAAGAAAACATTTGAATATTCCTTGCTCGGTGAATCCAATGTGAATAGTGTGGCATTACTTCATGTTTAAATCAGCCTTGCTTTCGTAGAGATTGTTCGTATTCCTTTGCCTTACATGTGTTTCCCATGAACTTATGTAGAACATGCACACATGTTACTCGTAGCCAGATATGTTTTTTGTGTAAATGTCCCTTCTGCAGGATGCAAGATGATGATAAACAAACCCTCGAAGGAGTTCTGCCTCCTTAAATAAGCTTTATCTGGCGACCTGTGTCGAATATGCACGTCCCTATTTGCACGTGGTATAACGATTTATGGGTGCAGCCATATAGGTGCAGGCAGGGCCGTACCTTGGGTCATATTTTTGGCGTTAAGGTCCCAAATTCCGACTGGCTGGATGTTTTTTCCAACTGAGTAGCAGCACGTAAACTGCACCTTTTTGCGCACCTACGTTTGTTTACAGCAATGGCAATCCTTCGTTTGTCACTACATAAAGGTGCCGTCCTGGGGGAGAGGTCTAAAGAAAGGGGTGTCAACCTTCCCTTTGAGAAATTTTTGTTAATTTAAGGTTGCTTAGATGCAAAATGGTGCTATCTTTGGGTCATTTTTGGAGCTGAATATATATGGCCGGAAAATGTCCATAATTTAGTGAATTCTAATTTTTGGTTGGGTAAAAGAAGAGAATAAGCTGTCTACAGTGGCGCGGCCAGGATGTGATTGGGTGCATCTAATGGGAAGCCATGCCTTAAACGAAGGGTTTAGGCAAAACTGAATTGCTTTTTGATATTTGAAAGAGGATCAAAACTAAGTATTCTGTGGAATTTTAATTAAGCGCCGGTTTGTTGTTCTCAAGATATCAGTAAATGAAAAAAAAAACTACGTTTGTAGCCTGAAGTGAGCTTGAAGCAAGCAATGCCTTGTTTCCTTATTTTTTCGATCTCTTATTTTGACCTTGAAGTCAATATGGGTACAATGTTCCCATGAGAAATTTGAAGTCTGTAAAATTCCCATGCTTCTCATGCATCTACATTACGATGACATAACATTATATAAAGGCAGAAATTGGTTGTGAAATTAAAAGAAAAATTAAGGGAGGTAATTAATGAGAAGTAATGATGTCACACGTGCTTGCTTCAAGTTCACCTTGGGTTGACAATGTCACAACTTCATCCGCCAATATCTCGAGAACCACACATCGGATTCCAATGAAGTAACAGAGAATAAGACCATAATGCTTAAATTAAGTACCATACCCCTATAACCGATAACAAATCGAGACTTCATTTAAGCCTTACCCCCTTATTTTAACGTGACCACTCTCTCAGCCGTCACACCTGTGCCTCATAGGTCCGTAATGAGTTGCCCCATTCTGCACTGGCTGAAAGCAAGACCTGTTTTGAATAACTATAGACAGGCATGTGTTACCCCTGTCTTGATTCGACTTTTCACCATCCTGATGAATTCCCATTTTCTCCTGCTATTTAATACAGTGCTTTGAGAATGCAAAAGACAGCCTAGCTAAAGAACCTATATATGTAGCCTAAGTCCTTGTTCAGTATTGTTGTCTTTGGTTTCAATTTTTCACATCATGGCATTCAACTCATCTGTCAATGCTAAATATATAGGAAGAGTATGCGTTTTTATCTATTTTTCGACAGCACACACGCTATTTGTCAGTTTGTTGTGATGGCTACCGATATTGAACAAAACAAGCTGAAATGCCTTTGCCTACTTCAAACCAGCAACTTAATGCTGGCAAGATCTATATATGTGTACGGGTATCGAATTCACACACTCATATGCCATATTTAGTATTATATGGAGTCTGTAGAGTAGTTGAAGTGATCTTCGCTGTAATTATAACGCTTATGACATCATTCAGTCTCTCTTAAACGCACCCGCGTTATTTGTATTGGCATATGGTCAATGTATGGAGTAGTAAAGATGCCACGATACAAACTCGGATTGCCTAAAACAAGAACTTATTTCACGTACTGAAAACTATAAGTCAGTGGTCCTTTCATTCCTTTTTTCCTTCTTCTTGTCTTCCTTTCCCTTCTTCCTTGCCTTTCCTCTTCTTCTCTACTTTGTATCTGCTATGTTTAGTTTGTTCTAGGTTTGCGCCATTTAGGTCTTTTGTGTTTCGTGTTGTGTTTGTGTATTTATGATGTAAGTTGGTCACTAGCTTCGATAACAGTCTTCCTCTGTTTTCTAGTGTCCATCATATGTTTTTTGCATCCAGATATTTTATTTCAACTTTTGTTACTTTTGTAGAACATATGAGAAATAAATCTGAATTGAATTGAATTGAAAAATATTAAATCATCAGAGACTAATGTAATGCAATTGTCTTTTAATCGTTTCATTTACAATTACATTTCCTTTCAACAGGGAATTGCTTGCCACTGTTTCCACGAATAAAATGACTTTTGCCGCTGCCTAGTGTATATATACACAGTAGGCATATTTTATAAAAAAAAATTCACAAACGCCCATAAAAAATCAATTGGACGGTAGATACCTGAAAACTTTGGATGACACCAAAAGTATCTTACCTGAAGTAAGGAAACTTGATGCGTAACTAAAGTACGCTACAGAACGAGGAATAAATCACCATTTTCTTTATGAAATCGCATCGGACTTTTATGGTTTTTTTTGTGTCAAGAGCTATAGGAGAGCATATGAAAAAGTTGTTTATGGAATCCTATCAGAGGTTTAGATCACTTTAAAAGACAGATAGATTACTGTCTCCTTCGTCATGACGCTTTTACTACCATCCAAAAGATATTACATATTTTACACTATCTGACCACCAGGTAGATCAATTATCACGTATTGGCCCATAGGCTTTAGCTTATTTAGCACTCATGTGATAAATAGAGACAGCTGGACACGCTTAACGTGAAGCAATATGGAAGAAAGACAGAGGGGTTGCGTTATTGACCTCTGTCAGCACTTCATATAGTTTTCCACACATCCATATGTTCGGTAATTTGTCAGTAGGCCTATTAAACTAAAATAGCATAATGTTTGTAAATGTTGTGTTGGATACATCTTTTGAGAAGCATATGATAGGAATACGTTTAAATTTGCTCCTACATTTCTCGGCTAATCTCCATCAACATTCTGGTAGACCGTAAAAACATAAATCTGTTTCTGTTATTGCTGCTAATAACATATTTCAATCAAATCAAAATGACATCGCATTCCAATTGTTGCAAATTCCTGACCTTCACGAGTGTAAAGCAAAGACAATCGTTTCAACAAAATATCTCACTCCACTGCTAATTGTTTTCGAACAGTTTATGGCCGCCCATTGTCTGTTCATAACAAAAAGACAAATAAATGAAATATACAGATGAAGTAAAACATAAGCGATGAAGGACACTCAATTAACTTACATGAAAAATAGACCCATTAATTGGTATGAACCTTGCAAAACAACCTCTAAGGACTGTTGTTTATGAAAGATCCATGAGATTATGAAATTTGTTGTTCGTGACGTGATCATTACGTCACGAAAAAAGAAATTTCATAATCTCATGGGTACTGTACATTACAGACAACAAGGTTGCAACTTGAAACCGGAGAGCTCCTTTATCACCGTTGTTAAGCCAAAAGCGACCGGCGAAATTTGAGATATGCAGACAAATAAAGAACGAAGCTCAATTCTGTATATATTTTTCTGTCAATTTCAACTCCACTTTCGTACCCGACTGATAGTTTGGGCTATTTTATATCGCCTTCCTTTCGCATGTGACTATGGGAGGGTTCAAATGCAAATTTCTTATTAGATGTTTTAATGTTAATTTTGAAACAATGTCTCTAAAAAGTTTATTAAACTTGTGGATCTTTCACTTGAATCGTGAGTTGGTGGACCGGTACAGGTGTCTCATTACATGTAGGGTTTATATTTGGTACAGTTATGGGTTCCACATCTGGCATACCATATAGGTATGTCTATCTACAGCCGTGACCTTACATGGAATGACTGGTGTAGGGGTTACACTTGTATGTACTACGTTACTTCGAAGGAAATAAGTACACTTAATGATTTACTCGGATCGGCACGTGACTTGATAAAATAGAAGCTGGTCCTGTGATAAACCGGAACACTAAAATATCAGCTTACATCACATAGACCTACACTACGACGCGTATATTTGCCATTTCAAAGGACATATGTGAGACCATGTACTGTGGGGCATGTCATTCGCCGAAGAACACGCCGACTAACCAGATAATTCAAATTTCGCTTCAAGCCAGTGTTCCAAGTGAAAGCGTTCTTGATGTGTGCGTGTGAGGATAGGAAGTAGGGTGGAGGTGTTTTCCAAAGAGATCCCTAAAAGTTTCCAATGTTTCAACCACCTATTATGAAAGGTGACGATATGGAGTTATACGCTCTTTCAAAAAATATTCTTCTCATTAAATGAAGGTACGCAGCCAACTGCTGTTAGCGCCACGGCCGCATGGATCGAAATCACAAAGTGCCCATAGGCATATGAGACGGGATCTGGAGAGTCAGCCTCCTCCCTGAGCTAAACAGGGCCAAATGTCATTTTCAGTGCAAAATTCAGTCCATTATTTTTTGCCAATTTGGGAAAACTTTAGGGCAAACATCTTTCACCTCCTTGTGTCTAAATGTTTTACCTTACGCCTACGAATTTGTCTTAATATTAAAGGTATTGACAGAGTTCTTGAGAGCGCCCTGATCTTCCTGCTATGCCAGAGTTAAACTAGGCTAGATTAAATCTAAACGTTAAAGAGTGTACGCGTGGCGAAGTTATCAACTGTGGCTTACAGTATTTAGCCAATTGGTTGGAAACTGGGCCGTTAAACCTCATCTAACTATCTAACATACTACAGTATTTAGCACATACCCCGGTACAAAAAAAGTGAGACTGCCGTGGGAAAGAAATTATGTCTCGAAAGTGGAACTCACTTGATAAACAATTCTTTCCTTGAGCCATTGCCAGCAATGACTGTAACACCATGAACATTCGTCACCTTATCTCTTACTGTGCAATTACTTTGTTAATATAGCCTCTAACATTAAGAAGGTGGTGAGTAATAAGAATTTAAACTTATAATGAAAATGTATTTGAACCCAGTTCACGTTCATAGAGGCTTTGAATTTTAGTATTTATACTCCGTCGTCACACTGTTCCATAGGTGGTTTTGAATTAACGCATTGTCGCTAAGTACTTTCTTTGTTGTGAAGAGCTTAGGTACTGTGATAACTGTAGTTAATATGTAATTTTGTATTACATAGTATTTGAGGAGAGGGTCTTTCACTTCTTAATAGTCGAAACCAATAGTACACGCAAAGCATGATGGACAAAGCACCTCAGTTTAACGACTTGCCTTTATACTCATATCAGTGTCCACTTACATATGAAATACGCTTACAAATGGATAAAACAAAAATATGTAACTCACCAGCAGACACTTGGTTGTTTTCCAACGGTAGAAAAATTTAACAGTGAATGACGGGTTACGTGAAAGTGATTGTTGTTATCACGCCACAGTATTAAGACATACTAACAAAACAAGAAGAGTGGCTCGTTAAGACAACATGGAAACAACCTATACCCGCATAACAAGTTTCACTTGGCAGCCTTCGGTTCCTGCGCGGAAACGTTAACTGAGGATCATCTTCCTACTGTGACAAATAACGTTATGAGAAGCGTTTCTTGTTGCGTAACTTAAAGGGGGAGAGAGATGATAATTCCAAACAATACCGCATAAATTTGGATGTAAGAATGAAAAGTGAAAGACACAACTTTAATATATCAGAAAGGCAGTTTCATTTAATTCAGTTCATTTACAAGAAATGATCAATATGTATCAACAGTAAGGCTGTATGATCTTTATCAAACCTTGGCATGATGTGCATGGGAGCTGGGCAAGGGCGTAGGTAGCGTGGGGGCTGGTAGGGAGACAGCCCCAGCAAAATTTGTGGGGGCAGAAGTATGCTTCAGCCCCCACTTTTCAAGGACGAAAACCCTTTATTTATCTCTTCTGTAAGAAATGTCCAAAATTTGCTGTAATTAACCTTAAAATTTGTCCACAATGATGCACCAAACTGCATCTAAGGATCTTCAAATATCCAACAATTTTCCAAAGGGAACCCTTACCGGTATTTGTCTCTTCTGTAAGAAATGTCAAACATTTGCAGTAATTTACCTTAAAATTTGTCCATAATGATGCACCAAATTGCATCTAAGGACCCTTAAATATCCAAAAATTTTCCTCAGACCCTCAGGACGGCGATCCGAAACAAGGCTCAGCCCCCAGTCTCGAACAGCCTTCTACGCATATGGAGCTGGGGTAGGGAGGGGAAGGTGGAGAGGAGGGGGACGAGGCAATATCTGTTTCTACATTTTCGAATAGGCCTCGTTGGTCAACATTAATACCGTACTCAATGGGACCCTGGTCCCTTTCAAAATTGTGTGGGTTAGTTAGTTGTGGGAGGGCTTGGTATATACATGAATAGCCGTACTATATGCATCTGACTACAGAGGGGTTTATCAATCATGACGTCAAGTCATAGCGCGTTTTCCTTTTGTGGGAATGTGGGCTACGACGACGGACAGGCATCATTGATTACAAAATTGTAAAGGGTCTTGCTGAGCGAATTTGACGTCAAAGCACCTGCGCCTGAACGTGACAGAAGAAGCTTCGAGCGTGGATTATACCTCTTCTCTACAAACAGAACAATAACAATAACATTGGTCTAAAAGAAAATATTGGAAAGCTAAATTTATTGAGCATGGTCCGATAAGAAAGTGTACCATTTGCTCTTCAATTTCCCCTTTGCACATGTTAGTCATTCAATAGGATTAATATTAGTCACCACAAAAATGTCCGTGACATAGCAAATAGCTTCCTTATTGACATCAATTCAATGCTTTCTTTTGCCAGATTCGATTGGTAAATGATTGGCGAGTTGTAACTGGTTTTTTTTTTTTTTTTGAAATGGCTGTTTTGAGCTGATCACTCTGTATATCGTTAAAAAAGATTGCCTGATGACCTAAATGATTCAAGTGATTTAAAGGAAGTGAACTAACCATGGTCTATTTTCGAAGACTCGTACACCAATTTCTTTTGGGGCTGGGGAGGCCTGCGGTAGCAAGTTCTTTAAAATAGGAGATGGAGTGGGGTTACGGAAAGATATCAGTTATGTCCATTATGGGCCATACGTATTGCAGTCTTGTAACTTTAATGGCGGAAAGAGGCCCACTGGAGACATTATGGATAAAACTGTAAGGACCTGAAAATGGCGCTGTTTACCAAGTGAATCACAAAAGCTGCAATTTAAGCAACTTAAACAACGTATCTGATGCTTGTAGTTTGATGATCCGGTAGAGAAAAGTGGGCGACGAAACCACAAATTATGTCCGACCTTTCTGTATATTTTCTACCAAATGTGTAAAGCTACAAACGACACAAAATAACCATCTGAGTTCGAAGGGCGCCAAAAATTTGGCTGTTATGTGTTGTCTTTATTAGCAACTCCCTGATTAAAGATACTCTAAGCTATCGACTAGAGCTTAGTATTTCTCTGGATCTTTGCATGGATAACAAACAGTGTATTCCTCCAATAACGCTGAAAGACAAGAATCTGCCGCAAACGAAAATATTGGTTACCATGTTCCATCCCTGGATCATAGACGATGGCATATGCGCAGGATTTCTTTAACGGTGGCCCTTTAAGGAATGAAAACATTAGATTTCGTATTAAGTTGTCGGGTAGGGTTTGGGCAGGGGAAACGACCGAGAGGTGGGGACGGGACAAATGTAAAAACTATGATCACATAATATGCTAGCTCGTAGCTAAGGGGCCAGGAGGCGCTGCTATACCCTATAGAATATTTTTTTTGCTGGCAGAAAATAAAAATGACCATTTTGGTATATCTCTCTCTCCTTTATCCCCGCAAGTTATCTTGTCCCTTCAGTACCTTGCCTGGCTACGGGCCAACATAGGCATTTTTGGCACAATCTAAATACTTGATGTACCGTGTTTAGTCTTAATTTACACGTAAGATTTAAAAAGTTAGATGAAGAGAGGATTTGTAATCACTGAGGAAAGAAACAGATCAACTCTCTGGGAGGATGACCCCCTAACTTGCATTGCATTGTATCCATCGTCCACCGACGAGATGATAAAATCTCTCTTATACTTACCGATAGAGGAGAGCAACATGCAAACGAGGATGAATTTGCCATTTCCTAACTTAACAGAAACTGCGCAAACTACGTATCTCATGGCCTATTTGTCAGTTTGTAGTGGTTCTCTATTTGATTATATGAATCTAAACTATAATCTATAAACTATGGCCAAGCTATAGCACAAGAAGCATGCAGAAATTTTTTGCGAAATTTCGAACCAAATCTGCAGAATAACGGAATATATTGAGCCTCCCCTAAAATGTGTAAGACAAACAATGCCATCGTCAATTTGTTTTTGTGGGGGATACTTCATAAATCCCACCCACCCATTTCGGCGGAGGTACATCCCCCATAGGAGGGATTACGCCGGGGAAAGGGGACACTTGTCCCCCACTTTTCCCAGACCTTAAAAAATAAAAAATGAGCAAAAGAAAACGCGATATAAGAGAAATTATACAAGAATTTTCAATAGCCAATTATGATTAAATTTTGCAATGTTAAATGAATTAAAACATGAATATCAAATACCATCAAAATGCTAGGAAGATTTCCCTCGGCGCGCTTTGCAAGCACCCCTAGAGAAAACGGACAATTACAATTGAAAATTTTGTTTGGCACCGTAAAATTTCTTTCAAAACATGCGCTCACCAGCCACGCTATTGCGACTTGAATCTGTGACATTAAAGGTCACTGACAGCACTTATGTACCTTATTAAATGCACTATGGTCCTTTCAAACAAAATCCCAAAATCTTCCCATGTATATATAAGGGAATCACTATTATCGATAATTTTTTTCGACGTGCTTCGCAAGAGCCTAACATAAATTGGTATCTCATTAGTGTTGCTGAACGTACAGGCACTGCTGTGCGTGGAAAACTTTGGTGGAATTGTCTTGTTATTACTGTAGGACAGCTTGAATAAACTACTATTTCCAAAACCCTCGCTGCTATGTACCTCTCGTTGTTCACTTTCCTCATCAACTACCACCATCCTCAGCACATTGAATGACGGTTACTATTTTAAATTTAGGATCATCATAGGAAAAAGTTTTTATTAGCATTTCAAATTACATCTGGAGAAGCAGAATTTCTTCAAAAAATGTTCCAGAATGACGGCAAAAGACGCCAAATGTAAGAAATATTACTCGGGGAAGGCTTCGCACCTTCGGAGTTTGCGGTCGGAGCCCTCGCCGCCCACATCCCAAGATGGAGCCTCCAATGATAATTATTCCCTGCACTTTAACTGCCGATGTCCTTGGCCATGTCCATGTAAAATTTACCCACAAAACATTTCATTGATATTTTGAAGCATAATATACTCTTTAACTTTGAAAATCGATACTTCCTTATTTTTCGCACTACAAAAAAAGACCATCAACAAAGATGAAACATGAAAGAAAGAACCATACAGCAGAACATAAGTTTCTATATCCTGCTCTATGTAAATAGCAAGCACCTGGGGAAAGAAGGAAAATTTTCTATGTAATGAATAATACTGCATTTAAAACTAAAGAAAAACAAAAGGGTGAAATTAAATGGCTCAAACGCTGTCTCTCCCTATTTCAGTGGTGGACTGGTCAGGTGGCCAAGATCAGCGTGATCAGCAATGCACACCACACAGCCCGGGAAATGCCATTTCCTGCAATCTAGAGGCCTTTAGAGGCAAATTTTGTTTTGTACGCTACGTGTCAATCATGGCGGCGCTTCGCTTAGATAGGAAATCGTTACCTCAATTTTTTTATATTATATACCCTATAACACATATGATTATCGAAAGCTCAAATGGAAATCAAAAGCCCGATAGACAGGGGCGCAGATCGAGTTTCAAAAGTGGGGGGGGGGGCAAACTCCTATAGTTTGTTGATTTGTTTCATCCCTGTGAAGGTGTATTCATAAAGGGATCGTAAACACTAGCGGTGCTTGATCCGCAAACAGGCTTACAAGGCGGGGCGGGGTCTGGGGGAGCAAAAAGAAAGTCGATTTCAGCCCACTAGCACTTTCATATTCAGGGTATATTTATGAGCATACGATTCAACCACTTACCTGCCAGCCGATTAAATATTGAACAGCCTTTAACTCCCACAGTCTCTAGTATATGTCAAAATTATGGCAGGATTTACCCTAATATTTTCTCAAATATTCCACCAAAATGCATCTATTAAGGTCCCTAAAGTATTCACATATTTTCAAAGACCCCTTCCTCAGGTCAGTAATCACAAACATACTGCATGACCCCCTGTGAGATAAATTCTGGCTGCGTCACTGATTATTATCATTATTGTAAGAGCCTCCCCAAAATTTATAATTCTAGTGGAAGATTAATATACCGTAACACGGCAAGTGATTGAAATGAAATTGGTACACCATAACTGCATGTCTACATAATATGTACATTTGCATGTTGAACGCGCGCGTAGCGCGCGAAAATTTTCGAGCTACATCTTTCGGGCAAGTCGTCACAGCCCTCTAAATCAAATTGAGTGCCGACGCCCATGATTATGACTTATGAAAAGTAAACGCCTGGCAGCGAAAAGGGGGGACATTTTGTATTGCGTCCCCCGGATGAAAAAGTGGAGGGGACATGTCCCCTGTCCCTCTCCAGGATCGACGCCCATGCCGATAGATGGCATGTATAGACGATGGATTTCTGTTTTACCTTTTGCCTTTGTTAGTTCGTGGAAGATGTCAACAGT
>WURT03067390.1:0-13597 GCA_009936505.3 Holothuria glaberrima
AAGAGTACAAAACAGAGTACCAGGGATAGCCCAAAAAGCCTTGAAAAAGCTTAATTCCATTGGGGTCCCTTTAAGGATGGAACAACCGAGCAAGAGACAACTGCATGAAAACAAAAAAAGAAAAGAAAAAAAAGAAATAGTATTGCACAATTATAGAGAGGAGAAACTAAGTATTGCACAAATATAGAGAGGAGAGACATGAGCCTATGTATGAAGAGAGACATGGGCCTATGTATAAGCCAACTGGTGTATAAGTTCTATAACAGTCCGAATGCCTGTGGTGGTGACTTAATAGGCCTACACCAACATGATGGTAGGAGCTAGTGCCTCACTTGTCTGGAAAGCCAGAGTGGGTCCCGTAACTGTAAGTTACCAAAGGACTGCAAAGGACTGCCCATACCGACCGACCATTGCATAGCCTTTGCAGGATAAACAATGTTAACATTAGGCCTAGCGTGAAGGCATATGATGAGCGCGTTAGGCTACCGCAAGTACTGTAAGTACCAACATACGTCGCAAATCTAACATCCTCACCATCATCATAGTTCATTCCCCTCACGCTTCGATGACGGGACATTTTCGCGACCTAGATCTTGCTGTTCCAAGTTCTTCATTTGGATGGGTCGAAAATAGACCAAGGGCAGTTTGGGAAGGGGAAGTAGGGGAGTGTGCCTGCCAGTCACTTTTCCCGCACGTCAGCGTTCAGAAAAGGAATAATAAACTTTGAACTTGCTGCAAGTGGTTTCCAGACAAGGTGAGTGGCGCTCGGGTAGCGATTATTTTCCAGGACGAATTGAAGAGGGGCGAGTACGTGGTAGAATTTTAGGAAATTTCCATTGAAATCATGAAAAATGATGCTCAGGTAAAGATTAAAAGAAGTGGATTAAGCTAAACTTACCTTTCGCATGTGGAAAGAGGAAATAATCAATTTTGGAGAAACTTCCATTCACTATCGGACGAGTTAGATGAGGTTTTACGGCCCAGTTTCTAAGTACACGTAGTACCTGAGATATATGATCGGCAGGGTTTCCAGGTCTCAAGGTAATATTAATATACATACTGTAACGTACCGGGCGGAAGTTTTTCATCCGTCACAGTTGAAGTGGGGGATAGAGCCTCTGTTGTGGAGCTGAGGTGACTAATTCTTGTTCCGTTGGAAAATTAGAAACTCTAAAAGAAAACAGAACTCAAGGAGTTAAACATGGGCGGATCCAGGGATCGGGGTCCAAGGGGTCCCGACCCCAGTTTTTCCCGAAATACGACGTGCAAAGGGGTCTGGACCCCCCTCTTTTTTCAGGAGTAAAAAATATTTTCCAGAGAGAAACTACGACAGCCGTAGTTGCTCTCCCGTATCCACCCGATGCAGCCTGTTGAAATGGCGTAATAATCAGAAACTACATCAAATCTGTTAAGTTGCGTTGTCAGTCATAGGTCATTCAACGTAACAGTATAAGCACTGTTTTCCTATTTGGCTATTACGAAAGTATCAGAAGCAATGCAGAATCCAGTTGTTTTGGTACTGCCATATAAAAATCCGTACTTCATATTGATTTTCAAGGGACAGTGACATTCTGTCGATAACATATCACAAATTGTGTGCTAAATATGGGGTAACAACCCAGGGTTAAATTCCATTTGGACCCGGCATTTGCCCAAAACACATCCTACTCGAATGGTCTTGAATGGTTTTAAGTGGTTTTTAAATTGTTATGAATGGTACCAACTGGTCTTAAAAATACAAATGGTGATCTCAACTGGTTTTATGACTGGTTTTACATGATTTAAGTTTTGAACGGAAAATTGACCAAAACTTTCTAAACCATTTGGAACCTGAATGGTTTTAAATAGTTTCTGTCAAATGGAATAACACTGGGAATTGAAACACTTGACCGGTATATTCGTTTTTTCGTTAACTGCTGCAGGGTTATAAATGAGAATTTGTTGATTTTCTTATTTTGGTTTGAAACTATTCTGATAATCCTTTTTTCTTTTTCTTTGCTGTCTGCTTTTTAAAATGTTGGTGTATATAATAGCAGCCTGTTTGTGTTTGCCTTTCCACGATGCCATGTTATACCACTACATATGCAGGGTTCAAGTTCAATGGAACTGCAATAGGCCTACATGAATATCATGAACAGGCCGGTTAACTGAACAGGCACTTTCTATTATTAACACTGTGCTTAGCGACTACGTGGATTCTACGAAAAAATGAGACCCTACGAAAATCTATGACCTTAGCTGATATAAAAGGCAATACAAATTTTATTAAAGAATATCTATCCGCAACTTGCCTGAGAAGCATAGCTGAAAGATTTCTGTTGGGGTAGGGTGAGGCAGAGTGGAGTTTCGACCGAGTGATGGATCTATGGTAATCATTTTCTATCACAAATGTTTCTCAAACATGATCAGAATTTTCGCAAATTCTTCGCAAACTATCAAAATTTTCGCGTGCTCCGAGCCATTCAAACCTTGACACAATGTTAGTACGTCTCATTATCAATATCTTCGGATAGAAACTCACAGAGAAACACAGCAGCAAAAGTCAAAAGCTGTTTACGAATTATCAGGTAAAAGGCTGGCTTTTGAGTGGCATGTATGTTATTTTGGCAATTGAAAGTGTCTCGACGTAGGTTCAGAATACAGGTTTTGTTATAGAAATCTTATTTAGCAAAAAATCTTGGCGCGCTTCGCGCGCATGCGCAACGGTTTGCATTCCATCTCGTGACCGGTAATTATACATGGTATCGGTACTATTTGATCACAACAATTAAAAAAACCAGAGATTCATCTCCAAACATCTGTAGGGGACTTGCATCAATATGTGATCTTTCAATCTAATTTGTAGCATGATGAGTAAGGTTGGAACTTGAAAGTACGAATTTGCCGCAATACATTTTCAAGAATTTTTACCGAGCGCTTCGCGCGCAGCCAATATTGGTGTAGATGATCGTAAATACACTTACGAATCAAAAGTATTCTAAAACGCGCTTGTTAATCCTTGTCAACGCTTTTGCTATATCTATCAGGGGGGTCTAATATCCCCTTCCTGCACCTCTCCCTCCTACCATATTTTCCAATGCTGGACTTTGTTCGTCTGGATTCTCGTCGGTTCAGTTTTGTAAAAATACTATAGTTAGTTGTGCAGTATTCTGCATCATACTCTGTATTATCATTTGGATGTTAGGTTATAGGCATTCTGTGGCGTATTTAGGGGGGGGGGCATTGGGCAATGGGCCCATCACTAATGCCGTTTTTAGTATCTAAAATACGTAAAAAATTTTTAACAGAAAATTTTACTTAAAAGGTAGCATATGTGGCACCAGATTGCATGAAAGGACACCCAATTTTTCAAAAATTTTCAAAGGGGAGGAGGATACCCCCTCCCCTTTAAACCCCTCCCCAGGCCGGCAATGACACAACATACTGCATGCCAAGCCGTTAGAACGCCACTGTAAGCATTATTTCGTTGCCCCCATTATGTAATTGTTTCAGAGCTTCCCGGAGGCCCTATACGGACATCTGCCAGCCTTAGATACCCAATGATGAAAAATTAAGCAAAGAGGAAAATTTGGGTAAAAGTCAAAGAATGTTTCTGTTGACTCCACGCACGCATTTGGGAGTAAAAACTATCCCAAACAGATGACAGTAAAGTAGCAAAAGAGAGGGGCTTCAAGAATTTTATTGACAACCTATTCTTCTCTTAGACAGCATATAGTCGTCTTTCACCTAACCAAAAATAAGAATTCACTAAATTATGGACATTTCCAGTTATATATATTCAGCACCATTTTGCATCAACCAACCCTAAATTAACACAAATTTCTCGAAGGGAAGGGGGACACACCCTCCCCCTTAGACCCCTCCCCCAGAACGGTACCTTTATGTAGTGACAAACGAAGGATCCCCATTGCTGTACACAAACGCATGCCACGTAAGAGAGGGTGCAATTTACGGAAACATGGGGGTTTAACTGAGGTAGCATTAACACATCATCGGTGGTGCCCCCAGTCACCAAAATCTGGCGGCGCTAGTGAGTAAGCTTCACGCCAACCAGTGATGGCGCTTCACTTAAATTGTGTCAAGGATTCAATAATTACGTGGACCCCCCCCCCTTTTTAGAAAATTTCTGGATCCGCCCATGTTAAAGTACCTACAATATCTATTCCGTCCTTGCTAAACAATATGGACTAGGATAGGAGCATCAGAATAACATGGCTACCAGACGGTCAATCCAAGGGCCTGAAGCTCTAAACATCATGAAAACATTATCTTTTATACTCTTTTTTTAACTAAATAATCAAACATGATTGGTCAAAAACTAATGATTAATATAAATGAAGCTAATACTCAAAATTGATTGGTTGGTCGCACTCATCAGGGAGGACGCCCTCACTATCACAGTCCATGTGGACCGATGACTTAGAAACGAGACGTCAAGAAATACACGTCGATAATAACTAACTTAAAGGCACACGTTCCGTTGAGTATGCCGACGGAACAATTCCAAATAATTCCGTTAGGAATATTCCTTTGAGTCAAGGGACTACCCTATTCCGTGGCAAGGTATCAGTTCAACGGAGTATTCCGGAGGATATTCCCTTGGATTAATACATAATTTATCTCAATAGTATTCCTTTCACAACAAGATTCCGTTCAAAGGAATGTCTTTACGCACTTTAAGCAACCCGGTTTCAAGTTATTCAATGAGGCTCACGACCAAGAATAGGGTAAATTCTATCTATTTTACTCTTTCTGAAATTAAGGGCGCTTTTCAAATGTTAAAAACCGCCACAATACAATACCATACCATTGGCAATATACCTAAATTTTCGGCATTTTTGTGCCTTTTCATCCTGTTGCGTCCTATGCACTATACAAGCTGCATAGGCTCATATACATATATTTTTTTGCGCCGAAATACCGATTTATTTTCATTTTGCGCTTGCTTTATTTTTGTGCAGCAACTTTCCTTTTTAGAGTCACATTTTCCTTCTTCTCTTTTATAATCGGCATCCTTTTCTCCTTTATTTTGAAGTACTATTTCCTTTTCGTTTGCGTTCATATTGACTTTACTTGATGTAAACAGCAAGAAATCACTATGACACTTAACTTCCACTAGCACATGTAGGCCTAGCCTATGTTGCTGTAATTTCACTTCAAGTGAGTCCTCTAACCAATTTCTTTTCCACAACACATGCTATTTTGTTGATGCTGTCGTAAAAAAATATAATCGAAAAACAATATATCAACTGCATTCGAAAATTGAAATTGTTTTACAACAACTTCTGTTAGTAAAATCGAGAGGGCGAACTGGTAGGTACCTGGGGCGAAACGACTTCCATATTGGGGCGAACTTGCAAGGGGCAAAACGACCTGGGCGAACTGGTTGGGGGCGAACTGGCAACGGGGCGAAACGATCGGGTACCTTAATAAGCATGCATCACCACTGTCAATCTAAGTATTCGTCCATCTATGAAAAGACCAACGGTTAACTATATCACAGCTGTGCTTACAGCAGGGACCGTAGCCAGACAATTAAAGGGAGAAGGCAGTCCCCCAAGTGTATTTTCAAAAATTTGCTAAATTTTACAGATCTCCTCTTATCTCTCTCACAAGTATTTTCATAATGTTCCTGTGTAAAATCATTGAATATTGAGGGTAAACCAATGAGTTATTCTGCATAATTTTAGGAAATAAATATATTGTCACATAATCGACAGATTGGGGGAACTGCATTTTCCCTTTCAGGTACTGTGGGGGCAACTTGTTTCCGGGGGTGAAAATTTTTTTAGGGGAGCCAAATGTGTAAAAATGTATTAAGTCAATGCAAATTGAAACTTCTCCAGGTGGCAAAAAAAATTTCAGGGGGCTTCGCTCCTTGCCCCCTCAATTGGCGACAGGCCTGGCTTACAGTCGGAACATGTTAATTGATCGCACATGCAGTTGCTCTCCATACACCCAGCTATGTTTCTATACTGGATTAGAATATGGGTAACTGACCAGTCAGCGGTCGACATTCTCAAAAAGTATTTATAAATGTAATGTTGTAATGTGAACTTTTGAATTGTAAACAAGCGTGAAACAACTAAGTGAAATTCCATATGGAACTTGTATTGTTGTTCCTCTTTCTTTAAAACATTTATGACTTTGTGAATCATTTCAAATCACGTTTATAGTTTGTTTGGCTTAAATAGTGTTCTTGGATTTTGCTATTTGACATATATATGACTTAGATTTTCTTGATAGAATCGGAGGCAACTGTATCTTGTTAATAGGTAGAAATAAAAATTACAGCCATGGTGCTTTAAATTTTACAAAGGGTCTCGAAAATGCAAAAATATCCCAGGGATTTGCGGTGTGAATACTAAGATATATAAAACCATTGCATAAAACATAGTACTTCGTCTTCAGAACTACATCTAAGCTATCAGGCTCTGACATGTCCCCTCTGCTTTTCCATTGCTTCAAGACTTCGCATTTTCAGTACCCTTCCATTTATATCGTACTCCGCTATTTCCTATTATACCAACATCCTTTTCTCTTATTGTTGTTTCATTTCCCCCATTCTATTTTGTTTCCTGTCCGTTTGTTCATTCCCCTCTTTTATCAGTTCCCTCCTTTCCCGTATTTTTCAACTTTCCAATTTAAGTTTGATCTCTTTTCTTGTCGGCGACCCCTCCTCTCCGGGCCTCCGGCCGATGCACACTAACAAACCAGTGAGCCACAACTGGAAAAAGGGCCGTGGCTGGCCCGACTTAAAGCATTGGTTAGAAACTGAGCTGTAAAACCTCATCTAACTAACTGACTGACTGACAGACAGACAGACAGACAGACAGACTAACTGACTGACTGACTGACTGACTGACTGACTGACTGAATTCACAACTGCAGTAAAGCGTTATACTTTTGAGACTATGGTTTTGACATTTTAAACTGTGTGTGGAATTGTTGGTTATAATAAGTTTCTAACGTTCATTAAAAAAAAAACATGAAATTTACAACATGCTGCCAGTAATCACATAAACACTTTGAAGTGCTGATTAACTTGACAATGTTTGTTATCAGGTTATATGCTATTTCCATAAATTAAGAACATGTATGTTTCTACATGGTTGCAATGCTCTTTTATTGTGGGACGTAACAACACTTATGCAATGCAGTATTTTTGTTGGGTTCGAAAGAAACACTTTTTGCACTTGAAAGTAAATACGCCATACATTTTGACAGACTTTAAATTAAAAAATTAAATTTAGAATCGTCATAAAGCAGGTAAATTAAATTTAAAAGATTTAATATGATTGTAATAAAGAGGGATATGATTCTTCTGTCTCCTGGTAAAGGCAATAATCGTTTCCATATGACTGACATTAAGGTAGCAGAAAAAATTTACACTCAGTTTTACACGCGCTAATATAACCCTTTTTCAATTTTTGTTCAATTGCGTTTATTTTTTAAATTGTAACAAAGCCATTCTGAACGCTTCCTTCTATGGATAATTTGGTAAGCCATTTTAAACAGACACTTTCCTGTGTAAGAAGGTTTGCCGTTATATGTCAACAGCCTATTTCGCCATTAACTACTTAAGTAAGGGAACGATGCTGTGGCGAACTTTTGTTCCTCCTTACTTTCAGTGCTGTTAGTACGTAGTTTTGGGTGTACGTTTCAATACCTAAACCTTCTATTTGTTCCACAAGTTTGCAAATACTCGTACATACCGATGTAAGAGCGAGCAATTGTCATATAATAAATAGCCACGCAATGGCTCTGATTCTTCAGTTTCGTGTTGCTTCGCTCATTTTCTTGTATCGGACAGCAAGTGTCATTTCTTCGCAAAACTCGGTAAGTCCTAGAAAATTGATTTATTCTCGAACTATTTGTAACTTATTTAAATCGTATCACACCCAAAACCAAGAACAGGCTGTTGTTAGCCAATGCACTCTCCAGTTCTCAATTTATATCTTTTTAGAGTTGCTATTCATTGGAAATAAAACATCTGCATACACTTTTCTGGTCTTCCAATTTTCCCTTCGATATTCTTCATGGTCCATTTTCTTTGCCATAACAGGGAACGAATAAAGATTTTTTGCGATGAGTAAATCAGGGAGACCTCTTCATGTATTTTTCCTGCATTTGTACAAAATTGAAGTTATGTGAAGTACAGTTAAATATATTTAGGTAATATCCCTGTGCAACTTCCGAGCAAGTTTTGTCCTTTAAAATTGAAGTACTCAATGTGGCTATTTAAATTGACACAAGTGCAATATTAAATTCCAGTAACTGGGAATTAAACTTAAAAAATTTGTAAGCGGAAAGGTAACAACTCAAAAGTGTCGCATATATACAAACCACGTCCAATGAGTCTGCCAGCATCATATCACAGATTTGATAAGGGCAAAGTGCAAATAATAGTTTGGTTTTATATAGAACTCCCCTTATTTGTAAACGGAATATTTCCGGAATATTTAAAATTTTAATTAAACATATTTATCCAACCATTTGATTTTACACCATTAGCCTTACATTGGTTTTGGAAATCTTAAGACATTTCGTTTTGGATTTGAGGTGAATATCTTTAACCGAAACCGTATTTTAATAATACCACATGAAAATCTTCATCTATCTTAATTAACTAAAATGTCCAATCTTGACGAACTCGCAGAGGGGGTACTTCGCTCCACTGTTACAAAGTTACAGTAACCCATATTCTTGTCTCTTAATTCTTTTTCTCAACAGCGTTATAGACCGCTATGGTAGGGTACCACTTACTAATTCATTGACCTACAAACTTAATTAAATAGTTCCCTAATTAGAAGTAACATTGGAAGGTTCTTTTAAAAGATAAGGATTTGCAAACTGTTCTCTAGCTGTAAAATAGTTTCGAATAATGTCTGCGCTATTTTTGAATTGACTCGTTAAACTTATTATCAACGATGCGTTATCATATAGTGGTATGCCCCCATGGAAGAGTTGTAGAATATGTGCACCATTTTGGTAAATGGGGACTAGCTTAATACGTCTTTCTCCATCTATAATGTTCCACGTTATACCTTATTTTACATAGTTCATTTGAAAGTTATGAAAATTCCATATGTGCTGAAAGAAATTGAAACTCTTCTCTCTCGGTCGCTTGAGTATTAACAATTATCTTCAAAGTAGTTTATTTGAAAGATAAAAAAATGCCTCAAGCTTCAAAATTTCTTTCTAGCATTGATCATATAAGAGACATTTTCATAAGTAAATTAAACTAAATTTGTACCGTGTATGAAACGAGAGGGATTACTTCTTCACGGAAATTGAATGTGTCAGGCACAAATTGTTAAGGTAAGTAGATTTTTCTGAAAATGAACCCCCTTCTGTACTTAAAACATGCTACTGCTTTATTTCGCCAACCAAGTTGGAATTTGTTCTAAAAATTACTTCCTCATATCATCCAATTTGTAGAACTGATTCCTCTAACTTCTTATCCATTTGGAACACATGACCATTACAAGGTACTTAGTTTAAGAATTTTAATATTGCTGATACTACAGCGTGTACTAACAATGTTTATACCGATGAACTTGAAGCTAATACTGGAAATTATTACAAATTTTACAGATTAAAATACATTCAAGCACTGGCACTTTTGATTAACTAAAGTAAAAGTTGCTATAAATATTGTTCGATTTTACTAATAACAGGCTATACTGTGCTAGTTCTTTGAGCAGTTTCAATGTGTTCTTTAATCTTGTTGGTAATAGTTAGCATCATGTGTTACCTTCTTACACAAGCATGCAGTCTATTTGTCAAGCAGTTTCGAAACATCTTTGTATTTTAGCTTAAAAAATTCATGAGCCAAAACGACTTTTAACAGATCGAAACTTTGTCTTATTCTTTTTGTAAGTTACATAACATTCTTGACAAGTAATTGACAAAGAAACCATTCTCGTCGGTTAAAAATAGGCAGTCTTAAACACTGACGACTAATAATTCAATCTAGGCCTAACTACTAATGTTTCAACACCGCCTGGAACTTTTCTTTAAAATATTGCACCAAACTGTCACGTTTAGGGATCGTGGCCGATGAATGCATTTGTTTACGTTACGTTAGAACTCGGAAGCTGCTTTCCAGGCCAATGGGGTAACAAAACTATTCAAAATCGATTATAATGAACTAGCACTTGGAAGTAGAAAATAACAAACAATGCTTTATTTTTCGGACTTTTAACTGACAAAGTGTTGGGTAAAGAAAATGCTCAGGTTGGTCACAAAACTGCCCACGTTGGGCAAAATTTGCGTACTTTTTGGCCAACTTGGGCAAATCCGTAATCCAACACTTTGTCAGGTGTCATACGTGCCCAACGATTTTTAGAGTGTAGATGTCCTTGGAAAGGTATGAAATTCCCCTTATACGAGCAAGTTGTGTTGTACTAAGAAGAAAGTTATGACCAAACGACAC
Source organism: Holothuria glaberrima (assembly GCA_009936505.3). Taxonomy (NCBI): domain Eukaryota; kingdom Metazoa; phylum Echinodermata; class Holothuroidea; order Aspidochirotida; family Holothuriidae; genus Holothuria; species Holothuria glaberrima. Next base: position 10,439 of record WURT03067390.1, read on the forward strand.
TATTTTCTTTTAGGACTCTTCATATTTCTTCTACCAACAACCAGAATATCCAAGAGATTGTAAAGAAGCGAGAGATCTGTGTAATACTCAAAGTTCTAGCGGTGTTATCTTGATCAAACCCGTTGGTTATCCTAAACCCTTTGAGGTCTTTTGTGATAACGAAGTAGATTCTGGAGGCTGGACGGTAGGTACTACTTCAATACTGAATAAAATTAATGTAAAAAGGTTTTAGAATAATTCGGAGTTAATGATCTAAAATTAATCTCCAGCTGGAACAGATCATTTAGTTAACACAGTATTAAAAACCGAAATGACCAAATTTGACATATGGTACAAATGAAGTTTAAGGGTGAGCTTCAAAAATGATGTTTCTAAGTTCATGATTCGTGCAACAAATCCCGGGAAAAGGATGAAAAAGTTTCAGAACAGTTTTTCACTCAAGTAAGAACCAGCGTAAGACAAATGTGCTAAAATACTATTTCATTTTACCGTAACACCGACGGTTTCCAACATTTCTTCACTTTAGGTCATACAACGCCGACAAAATGGTGGGGGCCTAACGTTCCAACGTAATTGGATGGAATACAAAAATGGCTTTGGTTTTTTGTCTCAAGAGTTTTATCTTGGCAATGAAAAACTGTCATTTTTAACTAACCAAGTTACATACCAACTTCGAATCGACTTTACATATGAAAATGGCGTGTCGTACTACGCTATGTACAACTTTTTCCGTATAAGTGATGAATTCAGCAGATTTGCTTTGACGACTGTTGGTCAATACTCTGGAACAGCCTGTAAGAACAAATTTTGTTTTTCACTTTTGTTTTTTTTATTGTTCCGAGAAGTTGTTACTCAAAATATGTTATTACTGGAAGTAATCATTTTAATTTTTCTTTGTGAAGCCTTTACCACAAACCCACCCATCACCACCAATAAACCCTTCACCAGCAAGCAACCGGATTACATCGATTGTCTTGATGTATACCAAGGAGGTGAGACTGATAGTGGCATATACAGTATCAAACCAACAACGTGGAACGGACCGCCCTTTGAAGTCTACTGTAATATGACAGATGGAGGGGGCTGGACTGTGAGTATCTGTTAATCAGAAAAAAATCATATATATGTATATCACCTGTTTAACATCATACTTTATCTTACACAGATTACAAAATCTCTTGTCTAATCTGTGTTTATAAGTGTAAGCTAATCAGAAACGTGAGGCTTTGAAATATCTAACAAAGAATAATTTTCTGAGTTCTATGCATTTTCTTGACTTGCAAGTAGGAATTCAAATTTTATCACAAAGTATGTTTCCCGGATTTTTCTAAAATAAATGAATGGCACCTAAATTCATCAAAAAAGTAAGACAAAAAAAAAAAAAAAAGAAAACAAAAAAGAAAGCAATTAGCGTTTCAAATGATTATTCGTAGTATGATACCAATAGAACACTGATGAATGTTTATGTCCCTACCGAATTTATTACATCATCCGTTCTCATAAAAATCATCGATGAGTCAAAGCGTTTTTCGTGTCGTATTTTTTGTGAAAATTTAATCAACAGTTCTTCCGAAGTTGTACAGAATATTACTAAAGACTAAACATTCAGTTTTCATAGGTTAGGGAGGCGGCGGTGTTAGGAGAATCACCAACCTTTACTAAATGTAATGTCCAATATTTCTCATGCTTTACGTAAACACGTTTTTGCTTACATTCAAACACGTCCGTCGTTGACTAAAAATTTCCACATGTGGAGGGAAAATACAACACTTCTCCATATATGCTTAATTTATTTTTCTCTTCTTTTTCTCATAACAATTAAACTAATGAACCATTTGCAGGTATTTCAGAGACGTGTTAACGGGTCGGTCAGTTTTGATGTTGATTGGCATGAGTACAAAAACGGATTCGGATCTGCAGACCATGAAGTTTGGCTTGGAAACGAAAAAATATTCAGTTTAGCAGTCCAAAGACGATATCAACTACGAATTGATTTTGTCAACCCTTTGGGGGATCCTTATTTTGCAAAATACGGGTTTTTCCGGTTAGCCAATGACACTACCAATTATCGTCTGACTGTTGAAAACTACTTCGAAGGAGATGCAGGTATGTTCAAATTGTCTTTGGTCCTCTTCTCCTGTGAAATTTTACTTTTGGGTTAGTAATAAAAGTTGGAAAAGCAGAGGAGGCAATTTAGGGCTCGAAATTTGGGATGCGTAAAATAATGCGAAACCAATGCTTTCTCACAAGATTGGTGGTGTCCCAATTTTCTGTTTCAAGGGGTTCACGCCTAGAAGGTGTCTGGGGACCACATTTTAGAAGCTCAGAGGTATTTGCAGATATGATTACAGGCACACATTTTACCTACCCTCTTGCGGCACTGAATACTCCCTCTATAGACATAACCTCAAATGGAATTTTATTAAGTGCTCTACACAGTCAAGTAACGCGCCAGTTGATTTGAAAATTCAGAGAGCGTGTGAGTGGAAAGGAAGGATAAAATCAGGGATTGCATGAATCCTTACAGCATTTACTCTGTTCAAGCTGTCCAACAGAAAGTAACTTATAAGACAGAACACTAATCATGCCAAATACATTTTTGGTCAAGTGTAGCCAAAAATTTTCAATCGGTAACTGCTCTTTATTTACATCACGTTATGGAACTTCAAAAGATGCAGATTAGAGCATTTCACATAAGGGCCTTGTAATGCTCATCACGGTACGGGCTTTAACAGTAAACTAGGTTTATGTCTAAAGAAGGAGGCGTTTACGACAGTGTTGAGAAGGGCTAGAAGCAAATTTATTAAGACTATTGGTACCTCCTGTGATGAAAAAGTCCCCTTTAATTTGTAATTTTGTAGCCATTTAATGCATTTACTGCTGGACAAGCTGTCCATTACATTAAACTGGCTCATAATCCCTTGTCTAATTTACTTTGAATGAAGTACTATCCTTTCATATTTGGTAAGGGGCGTATTTCAAATATCTAACCAGCAATGCTGCCCCCATAGGAGATCTGCTCATTTTCTAGCTTATCATATGACAACTAAAGCTGGATAAATCTGTGTTCCTACATTGAATTAGTATCTTAAAAAGGTTAATACGATATTTGAAACTTCCTCATGTTTACTTTCATTACTTTGTAGCATAATAATGAAG
>WURT03067412.1:0-13597 GCA_009936505.3 Holothuria glaberrima
TAAGTTCTCACAGGATGAAGTTTATACCCTGTTTAATGTTATAGGTGATTTACTATAGATTTTTGTGGGTCTGGGGGTTTCGTTTGAGTAATAGGGCTTTTTTAATCTATTTATATCAAAAGTTGTCTGGGAACTTTCAAAATTCTCATAAATCTTTCCCAAATCAAAAATTTAAGGCTGCATTTTGATTAACACCTCATCACTGTGCTTATTATCAATACCATCTCAGCCCTATTTGTACTTAAAATTTATGAGAGCTTTTAGGCCGATTGTTCGGGATGATCACAGAGGAGTACAACATTGCCAGAATGCGAACCAGTTGAATTCGAGAGAAGAGTTAGTTCATGAAAACTGAAAGTTATTAAAAATAATCAGGGAAATGACTCGCCGTCTAATAAGCATATAAATTTGTTAGGCAATTGACAGTTTCCCGTGTATTCCCGGTGCATGGTCCGCATGGGATTTTGTTATGGAAGAGCTTTTTAAAGCAAAATGTTGGCACTTTTGTAGCAGTTCGTCCTCCGCATCTGCGGAGAACTTATAGTTCTAAGCAAAGTTAAAAAGAGAGATCACCCCCGAATCCCAGCTCATCCATAATTCTAAACTTCAGATTCTCACCTCTGATATAACATTGGTGGGGTGAGGTTTAGTAGTAAAACAATGTAAAAGAATAAAATAAGTGCCACCATGTTATTTGTTACATGTCTGTGACAAGAGGGCCTGCACTGAAGAGGACTACTAAAACAGTTAACAACTGTGGATCAGAAGCTAAAAAGAGGATGAATGATGCTCGTGTGAAGGACAGAAATATACTCATTCATTGTTTACAAACAATGACTTCACTGCGTGTCGGTAAAAGATTTTGTAAGGCGCACTTACACTGTCGTCACAATGCAAAGTAGATTCAACTTCGTCTACTTTCTGCGTGCAATCGCACAAGCGTTTACACGCGCAAAACCGAACATACACGCATTTGTTTTTGCGCATGCTCTATGCCAACCAATGCCAACCAGTGACGTAAGCCTGAACATCCTAATACTTATGACTCTATAAAAAGTGAAAAAGAGAGATCACCCTCACCGAAATCCCGGATACATCCAAAAGTATAAAACACGAAGTCCAAAGAGCTGACGACATTTGTAAGGACAAGATAAAATGTCATTTTGAATTAAATGACACTAGCAAAGTTTGCAAGGGCATGGAAAGTGTAACTGATTGGTGTCAAAGGTGTAAGTCAGTTTGCGTTTTTATGCCAAAACAGCTCAACCGTCGGTTTGGACAAAACAAAGACCACACGAAACAAACTAAAACTGTTATGTAAAAGACTAACATAATTTAGTGGATTAACAAGTAAAATAAAAAAAAAAAATAAAAAAAAAATATAAAAATCAACGGGAGATAAAGGGGACCTTAAAGTAAGTTTAGGTAGTAAGGATATTTGACTAAAACAATTGCCACAAACCGAATACAAAAATGACCCAGGATCCTTACCAAAAAAAGGCTGACCTATATCCCCATAGACAGGGTTACCTTTTTCCATTGAAAAATATTATTTATACATAAATAAGTTGTTAATCTATATAGGCTTAATAGGAAAGGTCTTTTTATTATTTCTGGGAACTGGGAAAAGTCTTTAATTCATTCAACTAGAGAAAAAGTTGCCTATCGAAAAATGTTACTATAATGTTTCTAAGCGGAGCGCCAACATCGGTTGGCGCAGAGCGTACCACAAAAATGTTCGGCTTTACAAACCCCCAGATGTCCGGAAACGGCACTTCTCGAGTGTTCTAAACAAGAATATGGTCAGCCCCCACTTCGAAATTCTCCCCGCTTCTTGGAGACTTGACAAAAATTAGGGGTCTGAAAATACCTTTCGCCCCCACTTTTTCATCTTTCATCGCCGCCATTGGGGTTCGGCATTTTCTTGACCGTGCGAAGCGCCCAAGCGAGGGGCGGAGCGACCGAGCGGAGAAAGGGTTTGGTTCTCCCCCTCCCACCCCAGTTTTTGCAATTGTTACATCAAAATTGAGCAATCAGGTGAACATCTAAGCTGGAATTTTTGGACATTTTCAATCATCTGAAAACATGAAAAAGAGCTTAGCCACAAAAATTGTAAAAGAGGGCCAACGACGGAATAAAAGCATAGGCGTAGGAAGCTGTTTGAGACTGGGAGGGGGCTGCACCTTGTTTCAGATCCCCGTCCTGGGGGTGGTTGTTTGAGAGGTACTGTACGAGTCAATGGGCCCTAGGGAATTGTGTTACACTGAAACAAAACAGCTACTCATACGACTTTCATTGGCTAAACCAGCGAAATTGACATTTTGCCCTGAAAAACGCCAAAACTCCATTTAAATACAAAAGTAAAAAACTTAGGTCTGGGCGGGGTCTGAACCCTCCTGCCTACTGGCCTGTTTTAAGCTTATATAGGTCAATCATCAGGGCAGTTGGGCCCTATCGAGCATAACTAACATTGTACTTCGGGTCACTAGCCGTGCCGCACGACAGTCACAAGAGAACATTAACTAGGTTTTACGAAATGACAAGAATTCCCCGACAATATATTCATGTATTCTACTTATTAAGAATATTGAAAAGGTGGAAAGGATTTGTACCATATTTAGCTTTAAGTAACGAATCGGAAATGAAAAAGAGTGGGCAAAGTGTACCTTAAATTTTGGGTTTCATGGCAAAAATGACCCTTTTGAAAGCTAAAATAAGTAAACCGACCATGGTTGGCCTTAGAAATTTCCCGATAAGGGGGCAAGGGCATGTCAGCCACCCTAAGTTCCAAAAGCCCTTATGTCGAGGGTCTGTTGAGAAGGGGATATGAAGGAGCTTTAACTATTTCATGACAGTGCAAGGCATATTTTGCATTATTTTCACTTAATACTTCAAGAGGTGAGTCGCGCACTGATAGTGTTCTTTTGAGTCTGAATTGTGAAATTACAAAGCGCGCGAAGAGCGAGACAATTTTCGGTAGGCTTACATAAAAACAATATGCAATCATTAAGAATAAAAATAATAAAAGAAAAACTGAAGGGGTTGTAAACCGTATCGGTTATAACATATATTGTATAGAAACTATCTGAACTACCCGATGAGATAGCCAAACTTTTTTCCGTGAGTCTCTCTCCATCTGACCGTACCGCATGACACACACAAGGGAACAGCAACTAGGCTTTTGAGATATGGGATGAAATTTACGACCTCTACATAAACTGTGTACTCTGCCTGCATGTTACATGGTAAGATGGATAGGATTTGTGCTACTAGCTATGTTGGACGGAACTATTGAAGAACAGGGGTGGTTCTACAGCGTGCGTAGCGCGCTAAAAAATGTGGGGTTTGTTTAGACAATTTGTCCTCTTGAGAGCAAAAACGGGTTTAACCATCAGGACATGTAGTCGCCGTCGGGGACTACATACTTTATTGTTTCACAAATAGAAAATTTCCGAATGTTTCCTTTTCCAGAGACTCTGATGGGGCAATTGCCCCTCTGCCCCCTGTAGCTACGCCATTGGGTGTGAGATGGCAACGTGGCCAATTGGAAAGGCAAAAAATGCGTCTATATTTGAAGCACTTTTACATCAGTGGCATTGGTCGTCTTTCGTCGCAGAATATTATAATATCATATATTACCAGGAACTATTGTGCAAGGTCGATAAACACGTCTATATATATATAAATATATATATATATATATATATCTTATTAACATGTCTGAAAAGTCATAATTATTCAGAATAACAACAAACCAAACATCGGTGAAACGTGAATCGAACTTCAAGTGGCGTATAGCGAGTCATGTTTTAAGCGGAGCAAAGACCCAAAAGTGACCAAACGTTTCCTACAGATTACCGTCTGGAAATTACAATTTTGCTTCTACTTCATGTATAATCTGATAATAGAAGCATTGGGTTTGCCTTTCAAGTATTTTTCGAGTCTAACTTAGAACCAAAGGGTGCCATTTGGATGAGGTATATAATGTAAGGGGAACCAAATCCGCCTTGGAAACTTTAGGAAAACTTAGCACTCCCATGCAATAGTGGTGCTATGTGCCTAGGTATATTTCGGTACCGTAACCGTTTCATACAAAAGAGGTTTACATTATTGTTTGAAGTTCATATATCCTTGTTCAATAAAAAGCTATTTCTGAGGGAAGTCCGTGCATAGACATGGCCACCGGAACCTCTAATTAAAAAGCTATTGACTGACGACTTTCAACGGAAGCTGGAGGCTATATCATTTATGTCTTAACCGACGACGTCCTACAGCTAGAGCGCCGAAGGCGTGAAGCCAAAACGATGTCATAGGGCCCTCCCCGGGAAGTAGTCTTAAGTAAATGGCTTTTGCGGCATTTCTGCGCCATTTCTCAAGGATACCCCAATTGTTCCACGTGTAACTTGAAACTCTTATTATCTACTCAGACTGGTTGAAAAGAAGACACCGAATGATACGTTACATTTCAATTTAAGTAGGTGCTTTTTGGAAGTACGATCCTGTGAAGTCTAGTGGCAAAACCTTTGAAACTGTGGGGTCAATGTGCACAGCCTCAGTGCGCATCAGCTGAAACTGTGTGGTATCAACAAACACTTTATTTTAAAAGATATTCAAATCATCCCACTTTAGACCAAAAGGAAGTTAACATAGGGGACCTATCGGTAGTTTTGTACGTTGAATGGCATGCACAGAGCATATTTTGTCTAAAAATTGTCTTATAACGTGAAACAAATAACAGCATTTTCCATACATTGTATGCTAAGGGCAGTTTGGTTATCTTCCTTTGTATATCACCATTCCTTATGCTTCCCCGATTGGACAAACCTAAAGATGACGTTGGCAGTACCCTTGCCTAAGAGAATACTCATGTAAAGGAGAGCGGCAATCAATGCTCAGTATTCCCTAATATTCCCTCTTTCATAACGTCCTATCACATCCTAAATTTCTATTGAGACATCTTTCATTAGTCTTGTTTTAAAGGCATTCAAGACTACGGTTCCAGCTATTCGGCCGCATGTCTGCCAGTTCTCGTGAAAACGATAAATCATTTCTAAAAAGCTCATAATAGAAAGTTTTTAAAGATTTTTTTCAAAACTGAAACTTGGGTATGTTTGGCGTATATGTTAAAGGAAACATGCTATTTTTTCGAATAATCTGCGTGTCTAAAGAGCTTACACGATTACATTATCTAAGCGACTGGTTGCAGTGCTGCATTGCATACTTTGCCATACCCATGAAGGTTGCCATTCTGTCCCCTCTTGGCACCACCCCGACTGGATGATTTTACAGAACCTCAAACAAGGTTGGCCTTTTGCAATTCTAGACGACAGTATAGTGTAAAGGCAGTGCTCTACTTCCAACATATCTCTTCCCTCCCTTTTTCCTCCATTTCCCGACCTGTGTTAACTTTTGTTGACTTTGGCATGCCCCAAAAGACTACTGTTAGTGTTTAAGTTTTGTCGACGGACGCTAATTATACTAACATTCAAGTGTTACTTATCTCTTCAAATTCTCAGTTTTTAATATGAGTTGTCTGCAGCCAACTCACGATTAGTCCCATTCATTATGTTATTTAATTGACAGTTTCTTTGGGGGGGGGGGGGGGGGGGGGGGGGGGGGATTCCAACAGAATAGTAGAGAACAATGATGTTTGAATATTTACCATAATATATGGATAAAAACAGAACCGTAACATTGGCGAAATCCGTAAGGGGTAGTTCAAGATAGCGCCCACTTCGATATAGACCAATCAGCTTCTGCTACGTCAAGGCTACGTCGTTTCTCCCAAATTACAGTGCTTCTACATATTTTTGAAATTCTGACGCCGGATTATGAAAAAAAAACATGCCAAATATCCCAAGGACACGTAACTCTAACCTATATTTTTACCCTAACCATTATTTTGAAACAATTTTCAAAATTTATGAAAATTCAAAAGGGAGAGATCGAAGTGGGGAAAAATTAGCCTGCCGTCCTGAGACGGGTGAAACGGAGCACGTGATATTTTGTGCAGGTCCCTTAGGTACAAATGGAGTCTGTTATTGGTGTACTGATCATATTCAGTGTCTTTTTTTAAAATTTAGGGGCTTTTTGGGTGGGGATGTCTATAGTGCCGGGTGACGCATCTCTTCGAGATTTTTTTATGTGTATAAGATGGCTAATATGCAAAATGCAAAAGGATGCTAGCCTATCTTTTGGAGAGCTTTGAACTGGTTACATGCTAAAAAATCACCCTTCTTGTGCTTTTTTCTATTTTCTTTTCGGCTTGGTATTAGCGAGAATAGTGTATATAAGGCCCTTTTCCTTTAGGAAATTTTGCCCTTTTAAGGTTGTTTGGATACAAAATAATGCTTACATTGACAAAGCTTTGATTTGATTATTTATAATAGAATTTCTCATTATTTATTGTTTTGTCGGTTGTGGTATGACATGGTGCCATGTAAAATCCAGTGATGACATTTTCCTCCGAGTGCGCTACTTAAAGAGCCACCATCGATTGGTGGGTTGAGTAACCTGTCGATTGTTTGTCCAAAATGCTTTCCAGTTCGGCAGACATGGTACTTTCTAGATCTCCAAAGTAGCATCATAACATTCTTTCAGACTTCATGCTTTAGTAGAAACAAAGACTTCAAGAAGAAACGTTAAAATAAAATAAATTATTCCGTAAGATCCCTTTGTAGGAGAAAACGGGACTAAACGGTACTTCACATGCGCATTGATTTTAGAAGGTAAGTATCCTCACTCACGGAAGCAATGCGTGAAAAACATATTATATATTAGAAATTTAGGCTTAAGTTGTGTTCTGTGCATCATGCTTGAGGAAGGAGTTTTGTTCGTTCGAGTTTCTCGCACAGAATCCTCTGAGATGGGGGTTCGTGGAGCTCCCCTGGGAAACTGAGAAAAATGGGCCTTTATATATGCGATTTTCTACGTCCTGAGGGCGTTAAAATCATTATCAGTATAAAGGGGTCTGAAGCATTTTTAGTATTTTTTCTAAGTACTAGTAGGCCAGTTTTCATTTCGGGTTTGGGAAACTCAACGGACAATTTCAACCTTCCCCTCACAGGCTACGGCTCTGATATATTAAGAGCAAATATGTCAAAATATTTGTAACAACTATTTTTCCTTTCATTTTGTAATATTTTAATTACTACATGAGGGCCATTTTGGTTTTTCCGCCATTTAGGTTTACCTGGATCCTAATGAAAATTTTTAAAATAGCATTGGGATATTTTTCAAGGAATATGGACAGATCTTAGCACCAACTCTGTGAAAATTAGTTTTAACGATTATTGTCCTTACTTTTTGAATAAATTATAATTATTACATTGGCGGCCCATTTTGTTTTATCCACCATTTTGGTCGGCCATTTTGTATCCTCCGAGATTTTGGTTGACTTAAATTCTAACGGAAAATTACTAAAAAATTTAAGTGCTGTCCCCATAAACAAATCCCCATGTCACTTTAAGGCTGAACATTGAAGAAGTACATCTTCACTACGGCCATTTTGATAAGCTTAGTTAGTCGTCCAATAGGGGCTTTGGGGCGTATTCTAACTAATTGATCTCTATTATATATTCAGAGCACTTCAAAACATACGTTACTAACCTTCAAAATCAAAGTTTGAGGTCATTTAGAGGCCGAGTTATGGCGGAAATCTGCTGCACGGGGCCATTTTGATAACAATTTCAAATGGCGGCCAAATTGGAATTTGCTCAGATGGTCAGATGAATCTTTTTGACTATTTAAAACATGAAGTTTCAAAAAATATAAAGTTTGTCAAAACCCCAAACTGCTAGTAAAGTCAAAATTTTAAACATAAGGAGCTGGACTGAATGCAGTTATATGCTTCAAGGGCTAGCTGGGGAACTGATAGGGAATTTCCAGTCGTCAGGTAGATTAGCTGCTAGTCTGTGTACCTCTTTCGTCGCAAAGCCTACAGCTGTCTCAGTTTCTGTAAGTATAGGCCTATTATTTTTTCAGTAGTCTCTGCAGTAAACTCAAAGTTCACTAAGCTCGTTGTGTTTACGAGAGGGATAGTGAGCCGAGGTCTAAAAAGGCTGAAATTTGCGACCTAAACCCATTGGCAAATCTCGACATGTATTTCTACAGGATATCCTCTCTTGCTGTCTGGCAAAGTGTTGGAATTAACCCTCTTTTTTGGGAACAAAATTATCGCCGGATTGACAATAACCGCAGCAGTCCATTACTGTCCCGGTAGTGATCATCATTGCATTGATTATGAACCGTGTTGATAGCACGCGAGGCGCCCCGAAAGTTTGAATTAGTTACTATAATTGTCGGGCTCTGCCCTTACATTTCTTCCGTGAAAAAGCTTGTGCAAAAGACCTGGTCTTACCATTGAAAATCTTTTATACCGTTGAACATTGTAAATATATTTGAGACGGTTTTGAAGATAATAATTACAACTACACTTCAAGCGCACGGGGATACGCTAAATTTAGCCTGTCGAAAGCGATAACTGAGAGAAATCGAATAAAATGTAGCCATCACCCAAAAACGCCGCCGTATACCTGGAACATCGTTTGGATCATTTTACTTTTTCACCGAAAGTCGTTGGGTTGGGGCGTCTACTGTACCCTTTTACAGTACCATTGCTAACTGGTAAATACATAGCAGGAAATCGCAAAACAGGGCTTGAAGATAAGCTTTCCCTTTATGAAGCTAAAAACAGCTTTTGAGGCTCATTATTTTGAAACTTTTCTACAGCTGTTTTACCATTGTCTGCAGCTGTTTTCAATTTTTCAAAGAAACTACTGTTTGTATAGCATCCGTGGCTACAGACCCATACGAGAACTGCCTACGTATACACTTACAATGAATAGTGAACCCTACTTTGCAGTACTGAAACACAAGACCACATGGCATGGAACTCAGGTTGTGTACAGTATGTCTAGCTACGCACAGGTATGCTATACGTGTAGTGTAGTATATACCTGATGCCCTCTACAATGAACTCAATACGTACTGCACATGCTCTTGAGCTTCTATAGGATTTAAAAGCTGGTTGATGTCGCATGCGCAACTGAACAACACGCCCTACATGCCAGTCAATGTGAGTCGCATACTGCTGCACTGCAGCTAGCTACGTAGTATTGCTCAGATATATAGTCGTGCCACGAACACAAACTTTACTTCCATTATTTTTCATGGTGTGAACTCCTAGATTACACCAAAACCAGAGTGGTGTAAATGGACATTTTTGTGCTGGAAATGTTTCACTGATTTTGAGACTGATTGCATCACGTGCCTGGAGCTACTTTTAGCTCTAGACAAACACCTACTTTTCTTTTTTTCTGGAGCAGTCGGGGCCATCTCTGGAGCTTTTGCTCCAGAGCTCCAGACTATTTTCGAGCCCTGCAATATAAAACACGACTTTTGCAACTACAGGTTCTTGTTTATGGAGGCTCATTAGCCACTGATCAAAAATGTAAAAGAATATAATAGGTGACGAACGTCTTTCACAATTTGGCATCAGACAGAAGCGGGATAATGAGGGCAATTGGTATACACAACAACTGTGCCAGTAATCTCATTTTGTACATCGAACGAAATCAGATCAATTATCACGCTCACAAAGGGCAAGAAAAAAAAATAATCAAAATAAAATAATAACCATGAATGAATAATAGGAATTACAGCTCATATCTGTATATGGAAGACGTTTAATTTGTTACAATCAAGAAGCAACATCAGCATTGATAGAGTTTGACCCAAATTATACGTGATGGAAAAACAACCCTCCTCGACTTCCACGAATGTTTGCTTTCCATGTGGGTTATTCGGACGACTCCTTCGCCTGTCCTTTGCTGACGGATCTGCCCAGTCTTCCTTCTAACCTCGAAGAGTGGGGAAGGGGTGCAGGATCACCTGGGCAGACACTGACGTATTAGGGCAAACGTTGGGAGCAGGGTTGTAGTAGCCTAGTACCCTTCTTCATCTCAAACTTAAATTCACATAGCGCCAGGGGCGGTGATTTGTTCTTAGTACTGGGGAGTAGGGCAGACATGTGCCCCCTGTCCCAGGGTTCGCATAGGGCGATGTGATTCAAATGGAAGAGAACAGGATTGTGAGGTATAACCCTCTTGTTTATTCAAACAGAAACTCCACCATTCGCCAGCTCTTCTACCTCATTACCTGAAAAGAATGATTATCATAAAAATGTCTTTCTTAATCTCATGTGAAGAAAGTATCAAGCCACGTCTCCACCACTTCGTTGAAGCGGCGTAGCCAGCATTTCTTTGTTAGGGGATAAGACATTTCTCAAGGTAGGTGGGGGCAACCAAAATAAATATATGAATATATGTCTGCCCGACACCTTTGTACACACTGAAGTGCTAGGTGCAGCTGTATGTGCAATGTAGATTGTACATGACTATGATACGTATATGTAGAAACTGCATCAAGCGATTAAGCTAGGCTTTTGAAATGAAAACTAGGCGTCATCATTCTTGTTATTGTTTTCAGGTAAGTTCGCACTTGTCAAATGGCCTAATTGATTAAAATTCCAAGCTGACCATATTATCAAAGTTTGTATATAATATAAATGTCGTATTTTCTTCTGTCAAAGAAAAATGTTCCTGTTTCATTTTTTAAAACTAATCGCTTGAAATTATTTGGGAGGGTAGGGGGTGGTGGAGAATTTGATACAAGACCATTACCAGACCATAGTATGGAAGCATAGGTGGCCCACCTTGTACTGGTACCAGGATTCGAAAATGTGTTCTCCAAAACGTTCACATTTTCTTCACTAATTCTTTCTACAGAATACCAACTTTTCTCCGGAAATAATTCCCTAAACAAAGTAACCTTTATTCATTTTTTGTTGTGTCCCAGAAGTTTAGATCTCGAGTGAGTTTAAAACTCCTCCCATATGCTAACCCCACCATAGTCTAGCACACATTAAAATACTGCTTACCGTTGGCTAATGTGGCAAGCAATTTTTCTGATTAGCTAAAGCATGCTTATAATGGTACCCATCTAGGGAAACAGGTAACAAGACCAATTTTCACCTGCACTTGCACAAATGTTATGAACAATTACATAGTCGTCCAAATAGAGTAAACCCTGCTTCCCATCCTGCCCACTTTCCAAAATTTGTAAACACACCAGCCTTACCCCCTTTGATTTACCCAAACAACGGAACCAACTCGACTGTGGTTCCGTCTACTGTGAAACTTGGAGACACCATATACCTCGCTTCAAGATTTCAAAACTGTCAGCACCGTGGTTTACCTTACATTACCCTGTGAATCACACAAACTTCCATAATACTGGCAGGGCAAATATTTACTAGAATTCTCGTAACAATACACCTGGTTTACCTGAGCCTTCTTTACGTTACGATTCTATTATGGCACGCACTTCACACCAATTTATGTTGGTGTACCCAAATGATTTGATGGTGTACATTTATACGGCCGTAAAAAGTTACATCGTAGTGTTGAACTATATATTGTGTAAAAATTTATGCCGTGGTGTCAATATGTATTCGATCTAGCCTTATATTTGGTCGCACATAAGCGAATATGGAGTGACCAGATATTTGGCAGTGTCAACGTGAATATAGGGTGTTAAAATATTTGGTCATTAAACGCGATTTCGAGTGCCAAAATATTTGGCCTAAGTAATGAGAATACAGACTGCCAAAGTATTTGGTCTGGGTGACTTGTTTTTAGTTGAGTTACTTTCTATTTGGCCGTATCAAAGCGAATAAAGAATGCCAAAAATATTCTGCCATGTAAACGGGAATATCGTGCCCAAAAATAGTTGGCCGCGTCAATGTTATTGCTCCGTAAGCGTACTACGGTGGTAACAAATATATGGACTGAAAAAATAATTCGTCCCCGATCGTTCGAACTATCCCATTGATTGACCTGTTGGCCCGTCGGTATAATGAATGCCCGACATGTGTGAATGATTGCTCATGTTGTGTTATTGATTGCCCGACCTGTGAATGAAAGCCCAACCTGTGAATTGATTGCCCGATTAGGAAAGGTTTTATTTTGATGTTTTATTTTGATGTTTTATTTTGATGTTTTATTATGATAACACTTCAGAGTTTGGACCAGCGCAGACATGTAGACTAACTTAGTAAATTGTAGGGTAAATATGGTGAGATAGAAAAAGTTCTTTTTCACCAAAACAGTACTGAGGAACAATATTCAAAACATGCATGTTGTATAACGTCACTATCTTAAATTTACAACTGAAAGACAAACACTTGTCACCCAAAGTTTATTTTTAGTGTGGGGGCATCAAAATTCTCAGTTGGTGGCTGCTCTTTGATTGACAAATTCAAAAGATGTAGATTAGCTCACATTCCACACAGTGCAAAGAGCCTGGGAGTGTTTGGATTACACATTATAGCCTTGTATGCCCACCAGGACATCTGAGCAATAAAGTACTGTGTCTGCACAAAGAGGAAGTTTACATAGTCATGAGAGGGGGTGCAAGTTACTTATAGTTGGGAGAATTGCAACTGTCTGGGATGACTGTGGGAATTGCCTTTTAAGTTTGGAAGAAAATTCAGCCACAGAGGAAGACTTGGGAGCCCCAAAACTCGAGAACAGTCAGAGACAACTTGGCTTTGAACAGTGTCATGGCTGATCTATGACCCACAGCTCAGAAAACTTGAGTCTCTCATGGGCAGTGCGATATGCCTACTCGGAAGTCTATCACCTAGTGCATGGTCAAGTAAAATACAGTTTAGCATGGGCGGCGATCCGGGGGACAAGCCAGCCGGAACAGTGTCTCCCCACGGTTTGAAAATAGCCTGTTGACTTTGATTTCCACGCAGTAAATTATTTGAAAATCGGGTCATGTCCAACCCCGGAATATTTAGAACTCGGCGCCGCCCTTAATAGGCTTGCAAGCCTGTTTACACGGTAACCAAATAGTTAATAGGTAAAGCATGTTCGGACAAAAAATTTCATAACTTTTTGTGTTATTCAGATGCCATCCATCGTAGTTATAGTGGTTAAAAAGTTTATATAAGTATTAAAACGGAAAAAGGCATTAAATGTTATTAGGTCACTGACAATACAACAACCTTTCCATTTTTGATCCGTTTTCTTCTAAATGAACCAACACTGTGCTTTTCACCCGTTAGTGCATCCAGGGAGTTGCTTGGGGCATACATGCACACGACTCGCGATCAATTGCAACAACACAACCGGGCAATCATTCACCCATTTGGGCATTCATTGTACCGACGGGCGATATCGGGCATTCGGTAGTAGGACCGTCAACGTAGTCAAGAAATCCGAGCGAAAAGTTTTTATTTGCGGCATTTCTTCAGAGATCGGAACATTTCAATAAAATTAAAGTTTGAACGATCTCCAGCAGGTTCAGTTTTTTCAATAAGTAAGTGTTCAACCTTCGTAAAATATCAAGTAAGCCGTTCATTTTTTTCGCAAAATTTGCGATACTCCTGCAAGAAACTGTCTGGGTACAGACTAAATAATAGACACAGTGTTGGGCCTAGTAACGTTAGGCCTAGCCCAGGGTAAACTACAGTGTTAGTTTACACAGTCTTACGATAGAAAGAGCCAGCGTTCGTCGGAGACGCAGAGCA